>UESW01002829.1:56635-155317 GCA_900491605.1 Calamus simplicifolius | reverse complement strand
AAAAAAAGAGAGCTGGATGATGCGTCCGAAGGGTACCGTCGCTTGCGTTTATATACACCTTTATTTAATAGTTACCGAGAGAGAGAAGAGAGAGAGAGAGAGAGAGGCTGTGAACTAAGACAAGGAGAGATCGTGCCGACACAACTGAAACGGAAGGCCCATTCACACGAGCCTGGATCAAAATTTGCCAAGACCAAAATGCCCTACCGCCACGATGCTGATGCACGGAACACGAAGGCGGGTGAGCTTTTAGGCTGTATTTGATAAAGAAATATTTAAAAATATTTTTTTATTTTAAAAATTACAATTGTAGAATAATTTTAAAAAAATTTAATCAAAAAAGATAATTTATGATTAAGAAATATTCAGGAGATATTTTTTTTTATCTTAAAAGGTATAACTATAAAAAATAATTTAAAAAAAGTTTAATCAGAAAGAATAATTCATGTCTCTTGATGATAAAATTATTATTTAAAAAATAATTATTCCTTCAGCTATTTCATAATAAATATTTTGTACACTTATTCATAGATAGCTTTTTGAAAATCAAACACTACCTTAATAATTCACGCTTATATAATTTTATTTCAAATTTCAAAGAAGAATTATAATGAAATAAAATCTTAATAAAATAAAATAAATAAGCGGTTCCGTTTGGGGCTCAAAAGTTCACACTTTTATTAAGAAAATTAAACCGATTGATTCCGAGTAAAATATAAGCAATATTAGCCGCCAACATCTTAATTGGCATGTAGTAATGGAGGATTAATGTCAGATTTTATATGAGTTGGAGATATTTGAGTACTGTTGTATATTTATTGATTTTTATGTTTATGGTCATTGTATAATGATCAATGAATTTTTATATTTTATTCTTTATTAAAATAGGTAATTTTTGAGATTAACGATAATTTGTTAAGGGTTTCACTAATAATCATGAAAAAAATGGGTGGCAGCCACTAACGTTAGCCAACCATCGCGCCGATTTCAACGAGCCATGGAAAGATTTATGTTTGGAAGGAGCCAATCAGGGCTTTGAACGGCTCAATTTTAGTGCTGTTTCCAAAAAAAAATATTAAAAAAATATCGTATGCAATTTTTTTTGGAAATATATGAATAAAACCGTAATATCTTAGCAATAAATAAGAATATTCGGCCCTCTAACCTATAATAGCACAATTATACCAAATAAAGCATATTTTAGTGCCTCTTTTATATGACATGATTGGTCTCTTATTTAGGCATGTGACAGCAGGTGTATAGTTAAAATGACAGTCATGCATAAATTTAAATATGTAAATGCTTTTCTCTTACGATTAGGGCGTGAATAATCTTGGTATAATACTAGAGTAAGGAAGAGTCAAACAAGAATTTAGATATCTACAATCATAAAAATAATTGAAATGATGATTTTTAAAGCTTTTGCGTTATTTTTTGATTAAAAAAGTCTAGCCATTTAAGAAACAGCTTTTGATGTTGTGATCCATGACATAATCGAATAATCCATTAATTTTCGTTATTTCTCATAAAAATGACTATAATATTTACTGTATATGTTTTATTGTTTAAGGAAAAGAATCTTTTGCTGAGAAAATTGAGAAATAATAATGTAGCTAAATGTTAGGCAAGGTGTTTAATAGTTGCTATCTTATTGTAAAGTTTCAAAAGGGTTTGCTATATCGGGATGCCCATGTATCTGAAATGAATTCCTACAACATAATTTAAGCCATCATAGTCCTATAGGATGATAATTCGTAGAACTCAGAATACGTATGTTTCATGAAGCTTCCAGCATTTTTATAATTAATTCCTTTTTTTTTGTTTTTGATAAACTTCTTCTTCTTGTTAATGAATGTGGTGATCGCCACAATTCCAAAAGGACTGAGAGCGTGATGTTCCTCGTCCACTTTTAATGGAGATATAATAGGACCGCCGTGCGTGACTTCCACGAAAGGGATCAAAATGTCATGATTGAATCCATTCAGAGGAACGTTCCTGGGAGTTTCTGGCTTTCACACCTTGTCCGTTAATTGATGCAATCCTTAGAATTGTTTCGTCTTGTTGCCATGAAATTTGTTCTCCGACTCGGATACTTTTGGTTCCTGATCCAAACGTTGATCTTATCGCATCATAGTGAAACTTGCAAAATAGTTCGCGCACAAGGGTGCTGCAGGATTATCCCTGCAGAGGACCCTCCGACGCTCAAGTCAGTGAAGATTCACAGCAAGCAGATGTGAGGAGAAGACTATCACAGAAGAGTTCCCCTAGATGAGTGTTCTCTCTCAAGAGTATGTGTAGTTGCGTACCTGAAAGATAGAGGGCAGTAGTATTTATAGGGATCACCTGATTCTTTGGCGTGTCGCGAGGGGAGGTCTGAAAGCCATTACGATTCAAAACGGATTCGAATCAAGTTTGTTATGAGGTCAGTAGGGTCCGTATTTTGTCAGTTAGAGGATCGACGGCTGGGAAACTGGTTGATACCTTGAGATTCAGCGATTACGTAGGTTCTAGGCCACTCTTGTGGGTCCTAGGCCATTCTGGGTATGTTCTCCGCTTAATCTTATTCAGTTATAGTGAATTTGAATTCTTCCGCGGATTCCGCAGAGGTATTCGAATGCCTCGGTCGGCCGAGACAAGGGGTTACTCGGGTTACTGAGGTATAGACGGCTTAGGTCGCCGAGGTGTAAGGATGGCTCGGGTGACCGAGGTATGAGAATGGCTCGGGCTACCGAGGTATGGATGGCTCGGGTTACCGAGGTATGAGAATGGCTCGGGCTGCCATGGTATAGATGGCTTGGGTTGCCGAGGTAAGGATAGTTGGGGTTGTCGGGACGACCTGACGCCGCTAAGGGCGATCGGGCTTTACTGCTTAGTGGGTCTGATAGCTGGCTGACAGGACGTTAGAATTGGATTAGACCCAATTGTCGATGTGTGCGGTCATTGATGCAATGACGATTTTATCCCTCATCACATGCCCCCACTCTCTAGTCCGAAGTGTAAGTTCGGATATAGGGAGTAGAGTTCTGAAACAATCTTATTTGGGGATTCGAAAAGGCGGGCAATGATAATCTCGTAAATAACGGGCCACTGTTTCATCATCATTTTTGTCGTAGCTCGAGGAGGAAACGCCTCGTTTCTAGCAAGCCGCGATAGCAGAAGTTCCACGTGGCGGGATTTCTGGTGCCCATATCGGAAGTTTTGGCGTCTCGGGCTTCCTTTCTGAAACGTTTATTTAAAGAGGGCTGGGGCGGCGCTCCTTCTGCAACGCCTCTTCGTCCCTGTCATAGATATTTTCCATTCTTTCTCTGAACCCTTGCTTGCTTGCTCGTATTCTGCCCCTTACTCAGCCAAAATGAAGGGTCCAGGTAATATTGCCTCTGAGGTAACCCTTGACGACCTGGATAGGATCCGTCGCCATTATAGGGTTCCTCGGGATGTAGCCTTATGGGTGCCGAGGGCGAGCACCGGGTTTCGACCGAATTAAGCCGTGGAGTCTTCTTCTATAAGGAGAGCTTGATGGCAGTCTTTGATTCCCTCTTCATCCGCTGATATAGGAGGTGATGAGGTTTTACAACATATGTTCAACAATGGTAGCCCCAAATAGCTGGCGCAATCTTATCGGGTTCATCTCGATGTGCAGTCGTGTTGGGGTGACTGCAACCCTTCCCATATTCCGAGTCTGCTACAACCTGATTTCGGAAGAAGCTCTGAGTGGCCCTACATTGGTCCCCGGAAGTCGTTCAAGATGATTTCTAATAACTCGTCTTCGATAAAGGAGTGAAGTCCTGATTTTTCGTTGCCGAAGGAAACATCGGTTCAGATTTTCCAAGGGGATGGGCGAGCTATGTGAAGGATCCGAAGGCGCGCCTGGAGTTGAGCGAGCAGGAGAAAAGAGATCTGGTAACCTTCCGCAGTGGTTAGGAGGTATCAGCCAGCACTCTGTTAGCAGAGGATGCCCTTTTCGCAGCCGGGCTTAGCTCTATCGACCCTCAAGGTGAGTCTTCGCTCTAATGGTCAATGTGTTTATGTAATTCCCCTACTGTTTAACTGAACATTCGCTGTGTTTTCAGCCGAGAGGTCCGCATTCGTGGGCCAAATGAGGAAGGAGCTGGGCAAGCACCACAGGGGCTCCAGCTTGGGGACAAGCATAGGTCCGAGAAGAGGGTCCGTCCTTCCGGTCTTGCTCAAGGGAGCCAAGGAAAGACTGCATCGGCCACCACTCCTCTATCTCAAGAGGGAGGAAGCGGAAGCGCCAGCCGTAATTGATGAGCCCTCCCTGCCGGAGGGGGGCAAGGTAGCAGAGGAAACCATTGGGGGAGCTCAGGAGGAGCTGCTGAGGTTTCCCCTCTCCAAATAGTAATCGTGTCAGATGATGCTGAGGAGATGTCGCCGGTCCGTCCGGCGATCCTCCTGCCAGAGGTTCTTCATTACCAACGGTGGGGAGTCCACTGCGCATGGAAGAGGCCCCTGCTCAGGTGAAGGGGTCAGGAGAGGCAGTGGCGCTGCCGAAGCTTAAGTGGAGCCGCCTGTTGAAAGGTTGGTGGAGGTCGAGGTGCCTCCTGTTGAGGGTCTCTCTCTTATGGTATCAGGGGATGCCATGAAAGAGATTGAAGTCTGTCGAGATGGAGCAATAGTCGAGAGGAAGAGAAGAAGAAGAAGAATCACTGAATGAAGGGGGCGCTCGGGCCGAGGTTCCCTCAACCGGGCCGAAGCATCCGAGGCCTTGCAGGCTAAAGTCCTGATGGAGGAAGCCGAGCAGATGGCGGTTCCTCAGGCCGAAGTCCCTCAAGCCGGCTCTTCGGCTATGAGTTTTCTTGTCCACAACCCAGAGGTAGATGACATGCTCATCGCCTTGATGCGGTCTGTACTGCGTGCGGGGGGAAGTTCCTCGTCGGATGAGCCTGCAGTCGGGGATATTATTGATGCAGCTTTTGGTCAGTCCGGGGTGCCGAAGGATGTTTACCTTCTCTCCAAAATTAGTAACGCTACTCTTATGAAAATTGCTTCAAACTACGCCTCCCGAGTAAGCCATTGTACCGAGGTTGTAATTCTTAGTTGGTTGGTCCGGCTATGGTTTCTCACTTGTTTTTTCTGCAGAATGCCTTGATTACGAGGGCGCTGAATTGACGCTTAAATTTGGCCACTGAGGCTTGCGCTCAGGCCAGGAAGGAAGCGGTCGACCTTTGGGCAAGGGTGATTTGACCAGCCGGCTTTCCAGGCCTTGGCGTCCGTTAAGGCGGACCTTGAGAAGACGGGCGAGTCTTACCGAATTACCGCCGAGAGGGCCTCTTGGCTCGAGGCTCAAGTCAAAGAGCTTCAGGGTTTCCGTGAACAATCGGACAAGGCTTGCCTGGAGTTATTCCAAATTAAGGCTAAGCATGCCAACGAAGTTAAAGCCATGCAGCTGTATTTTAACAAAAGGTGGGACCAGCTAAAGAATAGTCATGCCGAGGAGAAGAACAGCTGGAGCAGGAGGCTCGAGGAGGAGGAGTGCAGGTGCAGGCGGCAGTGGGATCAGCTTGCCGGTCTGAATAAGGAACTTGCCGATATGGAAGATCGGCTGAAATGGCAGCATGACCAGATTGCTAGGCTCACCGCCAATCTTGATCAATCTCGGCGGGAAATCAAGGACAAACAATCCCGGATTAACGACCTCAAGGAGGGTTTCCATCAGAATAAAACGGCCAAATTGAAGGCCCTGGAAAAGGTCCATGAGCTAAGCAATAAAATGGCTCGGCGAGAGGAAGAGGTATAGTGTCTTCTCATTTACTTGCTTCCGGCATTTTTCTTTTGTTTGTGGACTCAAACGACCTGATGTTTTGCAGATGGGCAAAATCGGGCTCGAGGCGCAGGAGCAATTTAAGGCTCTAAGGGAGGAGTTGACGCGAGTCACCAAATGAACCTCGAACTCGGGAATTAGCTAGCTGAAGCTAACAACCGAATCACCTCAGCTATGGAGGAGTACAGAAGTTTGCTCAGTTTTCTGAAGAGCATAGAGAGGCTTGTGCCGATGCATTCCGATTCGGTGAGGAGGAAACTCGGGCAAAGATCTCTCGAGTGTATCCCGAGTTAGATTTATCTTTTTGGAGGCCGAGCTATTTGATACTCGTACCCCGGGGGCCGAAGAAGCGAAATATGGAGACATCTCAGACGTTGACCTTGACGCCATCCTAGGCCCTAATGAGGCCACGCTCACGAAGAATGCCCTCAGCCTGCTGCCGAGGAACCCAAGATTTCTCTTCCAACAACATTTGAAGTGGGTGAAGCAAGTCAAGTCCTCCATAATGTTACCAAGGAGGTTCCTGGAAATGGCCCGAACCCTGATTCTTAAGGGCTGCTTATGTATTTTTGCTTTTTCAATTTGTAATCCGATCGGGATTCAATGAATGAATCTTTCAATCTCTTTTTGCTTTGCCTTATCGCTTTGGTCATTGTCTTTTCAAACGACCTTTTTGCCGAGAGTTCCCTTGATGGTAAATGAATCATAAACAAAATGCGATTCAAGGTCGGATAGCCCTTGGGGGTTCTGAATCGAAGTTTCTGCTCAATTGAACCAGATTAACTGGTTTTACGATGCATAAAATCATTCATTTTTGTCGTGGAATGTAACTCCGACTTTGTCTCAGTTGGGGCCGAGGTTAGGTGCGCACAAGCCAACTTGGTTTGCCGAGGCACGAAATGGTTCGGCGCAAATGACCGAAAATGACCCAAATACCTCGGCTGGGGCCGAGGTTAGATAGTTCGGTTCGTCCGAAGCAAAAAGTTAGTATGTTTTCTGTCGAGGCATACGAAAAACTTTGCGCTTTGCTGAAGGATGCCCCGTTTCTGCCTAAGGCATTTATCTCGTTGGCCTTTTCCAACATAGGTCTTTTTAACGTACGCGATAAGCACTCAATTGCCATTGGACGACATCATTTTCGAAAGGGGATTTCCCAGGTATGTGCATATCTTAAGGACCTTGCCAGTTTCCTGCATTTAAGGCTCTTGATTCGAGGTCAGAAGGAAATCTTCGTCTTCGTCATGGCCTGGGAGGCGCGTTTAGCGCACTTTGGAAAGCGCCCTTTTCTTTTGATCTACCACATGGCAGTGCGGTCATGGCGTTTCAAATTCCGGAGCTCCCTTCTTCAATGGTTGCTCCCGGTTCTCTTGTCTATAAAAAGGGCAGGGAACGGACTGTGTTAGGCCATCTCCCAAGGCCTTCTCTTTTCTATGAGTTGTAAGGGTTTTCATGGCACCTGTTTCATTGAGAGTGGAGAGATCGAGCTTCCCTTTTGAAAGCTGGTTCATCCCAGATAGCTGGGGTGATGGAGAAGCTGCTGAAGAGCAAGTAGTCCTCAAGGGAGAAATCTCGGAGTCATATGGAGAGCGCACGGGATGCCCACAGAGGTCATATGGGGAGCACACGTATGCGCTTCCTGTGTGTCCTTTGTCACTTGCTACGAGATCACAGGAAATGCAAAGCATACGTACTTCCCATGGAAGACATGGAACTCACCTCCTTCCTCAATTTGGATTCCTTAGTTCATCCGCCTAAGGAATCTTTTTCCATGTGAGGAAGGAGGAGAGTAGTGTTGGTCTGCTGGTTCTCTGCCTATGTGCTTGGGCAGTGACTAGCAGCCAGCATCCCACTCGGGGAGGAGGCATCATTGGCATAAGCATCCATAGGTCTTTGACCTGGTTAGGATTCCTTAACGTGTCCGTCTGAGGGATCCGTGGATGGCCTACTTTGTTCTTTGGCATTAACCAGTGGCTCAACAGAGCTAGTTTCTCTGATTTCTGGGGTCGGATGTAGAGACATCGTTATCGACCGAAGCTGCTTAGCCGAGCTTTTTATTTATCTTTATTTCCTATGCTATGACGCACTTGTAATGCCTCTTAAGAGGTTGTAATTTTTTCATCAATAAAGAAAGTTTTTTACTCTTTCTTCTTCTAATATCTGTTTCTTTTTCCGACGTGAGAGTTGCTACTCTCATTTTATGCTTTTCGGATCGTAGCATAATCTATAAGTCCAGCAGCGCTTTTGCTACTTTGTTTTTGTTAACATGATATTCAGTCCTATGGAGGAAGTGTTCATCTCTGTTTAGGTCAGAGGGAGGCCTGGGTGGCCCTGTGAACTCATGAGGTAACATGATCTTATTTAAGGGATGAAGTAGGTATTTCTTTGAAAATAAATAACTTGCATAATCCTGCTGGTGAGCGAAGGAAGGTTACTTACCTTTGCCAAAGTATGATAGGACGCCTTAGTCACGTCAGAGTGTTTGAGAAATCACTCGACTAGGCCGAAGCTTTAGATGATGTTCAGGAATACACCACTCGGTTTGGTCGAGGCTTCGGAGATTGTTTAGAAATATATCACTCGGTTTGGCCGAAGCTTCGGAGATTGTTCAGAAATATATCACTCGGTTTGGCCGAGGCTTCGGAGATTGTTCAAAAATATATTACTCGGTTTGGCCGAGGCTTCGAAGATTGTTCAAATATATTACTCGGTTTGGCCGAGGCTTCAGATTGTTAGAAATATATACTCGGTTTGGCCGAGGCTTCAAGATTATATTTTACTTGGCTGCCAAGGTATGGAGACCATCACTCGGCTTGGCCGAGGCTTCAAGATTATATTTTACTTGGCGCTGCCAAGGTATGAAGCCCTCTCGGCCCGGCCGAGGTTTGTCAAATATATTTTATTTGGAGCGGCCAAGGTACGGAGATTGCTCGGCCCGGCCGAGGATTTAAAAGATTATATTTTACTTGGCGCTGCCAAGGTACGGAGACCGTCACTCGGCTTGGCCGAGGCTTCAAGATTATATTTTACTTGCGCTGCAAAGGTACGAAGCTCTCTCGGCCCGGCCGAGGTTTGTTAACTATATTTTACTTGGCACGGCCAAGGTACGGAGATCGCTCGGCCCGACCGAGGATTTAAAAGATTATATTTTACTTGGCATTGCCAAGGTACGAGACCGTCACTCGGCTTGGCCAGGCTTCAATATTATATTTTACTTGGCGCTGCCAAGGTACGAAGCTCTCTCGGCCCGGCCGAGGTTTGTCAAATATATTTTACTTGGCGCGGCCAAGGTCCGGAGATCGCTGACCCGGTCGAGGATTTAAAGATTTTATTTTACTTGGCACTGCCAAGGTACGGAGACCGTCACTCGGCTTGGCCGAGGCTTCAAGATTATATTTTACTTGGCACTGTCAAGGTACGAAGCTCTCTCGGCCTGGCCGAGGTTTGTCAAATATATTTTACTTGGCACGGCCAAGGTACGGAGATCACTCGGCCCGGCCGAGGATTTAAAAGATTATATTTTACTTGGCACTGCCAAGGTACGAGACCGTCACTCGGCTTGGCCGAGGCTTCAAGATTATATTTTACTTGGCGCTTCCAAGATACGAAGCTCTCTCTCCGGCCGAGGTTTGTCAAATATATTTTACTTGGCGCGGCCAAGGTACGAGATTGCTTGGCCCGGCCAGGATTTAAAAGATTATATTTTACTTGGCGCTGCCAAGGTATGGAGATCGCTCGGCCCGGCCGAGGATTTAATGTTTAGCAAGACCTGCTTCTCATTGCAGCTTTCAAGGAGAGTCATATAAAATTTTTTAAGTCTTTGAGAATTAGATTTAATTCAATGAACAGAGTGAGTTCAGTAAGAGCATACTTTTACTGATGATATGCGCAGATTACCGAGTTCCACGTCCAGGGAATAGATTTCCCATCCAAATCTTGGAGTTTATAGGTGCATGGTCTGATTACTTCCGTCACTTGGTAGGGACCTTCCCAATTCGGGAATAATTTTTCTTGCTCTAGTGGCTTCGAGACGGACGCCTTTCGAAACACCAGATCGCCGGGGAGGAAAAACTTTCTCGGACTCTGGTGGAATGATAGCGAGCTACTCTTCGCTGGTAGGCGGCCATCCGGATTTGGGCCTTCTCCCTGACTTCTTCTATCAAGTCAAGATTAGTTTGGAGCTGCTCATCGTTGGATTAATCTGAATAGCCTTCCACACGAGGGGAGGGGAGTCCGATTTCAGGGATGACAGCCTCTATACCAAAAGCCATCTTGAATGGGGTTTGCCCTGTGGGTACTCTTTCAGTAGTTCGGTATGCCCACAACACATGGTGGAGCTCCTCGGCCCATCTGCCTTGCGCCCGGTTGAGCCGAGCTTTGATTCCCTGCGGAGAGTTCTGTTGGTTACCTCGGCTTCTCCGTTAGCTTGAGGATGTTCGATCGATGTCAGGCGATGGATAATGCCATGGTCCTCGCAGAACTCTCGGAACTTAGGATTATCGAACTATTTTTCATTGTCGTGATGATAGTGTGGGGAAGACAGAAGCGATAGATGATGGACCTCCACACGAAGTCCTTAGCATGGGCTTCAGTTATAGGCGACTGCTTCGGCCTCAACCCACTTAGTGAAATAATCAATTGCAACAAATAAGAACTTCCTTTGTCCCGTTGTGAGGGGGAAAGGGCCAAGAATATCCATTCCCACTTGGCGAAAGGCCAGGGGGATGATATGGAAGTCAGGTGCACCGAGGGAAGCCTCTGGACATTTGAATGCCTCTGGCACGAATCACAAGCTCAAATGAGGCCATCGCATCTTTTTGCATCGTCAGCCAATAATACCCTTGGCACAGCACTTTGTGGCATAGGGCCCGACCACCGAGGTGACTGCCATATGCTTTCGTGGACCTCCTGAAGAGCATAATCGGCCTCTATTGGCCGGAGGCACTTGAGCAGTGGCATTGAGAAGGATCGCTTGTATAGCCGGTCATCAATCGGGACATAATGAGATGATTGCATTTTAGCCTCTTGCTTCCTTTCTATCGGTGGGCAGCAACCCTTCTTTAAGGTACTTGCGTAGGGGGTCCATCCAGGATGGTTCGGTGTCAATCTGCATCATCTGGTCAGCATCGCGATGCTGGGCTTCTCTAGGATCTCCAAGTGGAATTTTTGCTCGAGATCCATTGACTCCGCCGCCAGGCGGGACAGAAGGTTGACGCGCGTGTTTTCAGCCCTTGGAATCTGGATAATTTTAAATTCATCGAAACAGGAGGATAAATCATGCACCTTTTGGAGATACCGAATCATACTCGGCTCTCGAGCCTCGAACTCCCCTGCACCTGGCCTGCCACCAATTGGGAGTCAGTGTAGGCAATTAGTTTTTTGACTTTAAGCTTATGGGCGATTCAGAGTCCGGAGAGCAGGGCTTCATACTCTGCTTCATTGTTTGAAGCCGAGAAGGAGAAGCAGATGTCATATTCAAAAGTTGCACCCTTCGGACTAGTGAGGACCAGACCGGTGCCAGAACCGCCCGTGCTGGAGGATCCATCGGCATGAAGCATCCATGGGGCGCTGGGCTTTGGTTGTCCAGGGTATCCGAAGCAGAGCCATCTTCGGTATGGTGCATTCGAGGAGGAAGTCCGCCAGAACCTGGGCTTTAATGGCTGGACGAGGCTGATACTTAATGTCATGCTCACTCAGCTCGACAGCCCATTTGGTCATTCTCCCCGATGCTTCTGGATGATGGATAATTGCCTTGAGGGGTTGGTCAGTCAGACGATGACAGTGTGCGCTTGGAAGTATGGCCGCAGCTTTCGGACCAATGTTACCAGGGCTAGGACCATCTTCTCAACTCGAGTATACCTCATTTCAGCATCCTTGAGTAGCTTGCTGACATAATAAATAGGTCTTTGGACTTTGTTCTCCTCTCGGGTTAGCACCGAGCCAACGGCATTTTCGGAAGTCGCCAAGTATAGATTCAGCATCTCCCCTGGCTTCGGGCTGCTGAGGAGAGGTGGTAAGCCAAGGTATTTCTTGAGATCTTCAAAGGACTTCTGGCAATCAGGGTCCATTGAAAGTTTTTGGCCAACCAAGCGCTTTGAAGAAGGGGAGATATCTCTCGCGACCGAGCAATGAAGCGGCTGAGGGCTGCTATTCTTCCAGTGAGACGTTGCACGTCCTTGACTGACTTCGGCGGGGCCATTTGCTGCAGGGCTTGGATCTTCTGGGGATTTGCCTCGATGCCTCGCTGAGAGACCATGAAGCCTAGGAATTTCTCGGAGTTTACCCCGAAGGCACATTTGGTGGGATTGAGCTTCATCTGATATTTTTGAAGTGTAGCGAAGCTCTCCGCGAGGTCCTCGACGTGCTTAGATGCCTCCTTGCTCTTTTCCAGCATATCATCAATATACACCTCCATGTTCTGACCGATTTATTCTTTGAAGACTTTGTTGACCAGCCTTTGGTAGGTGGCACCTGCATTTTTAATCCAAAGGGCATAATGCGATAGCAATAGATACCTCGGTCGGTGATGAAGGCGGTTTTCTCCTCGTCTTCGGGCGCCATTGAATCTGGTTGTAGCTGAGTAGGCATCCATAAAAGTCAGCATTTGATGGCTGAAGTTGAATCCATGAGCTGGTCAATCCGGAAGAGGGAAGCTATCTTTTGGGCAGGCCTTGTTGAGGTCAGTGAAGTCGATGCAGATCCTCCATTTGCCATTCGACTTTTTCACCATGATCACATTCGCTAGCCAGTCGGGTAGTTAACCTTCCGATAAATTTGGCTTTGATGAGTTTATCCACTTCTTCTTCGATGGCTTTTTGGCGCTCGGGGCGAAGCTTCTTTTCTTCTGCTTAATTGGCCTGAATGTCTCATCCACGCTGAGGCAGTAACCAAGACGTCTGGGTTGATTCGAGCATATTCGGGGCAAACCAGGCGAAGACGTCAGCATTCCTCCGAAGGAATTCAATTAATTCTTGCCAGAACTTTCCTTCTGGCTGTGACCCGATCTTTATAGTTCGGTCGGGCCGAGCCTCATCAAGTGGTACTTCCTCTAATTCTTCGACTGGTTCTCCTCGTTGCTCGGCGAAATCTTCCGAGCATCTAGCCCGTCCACCTTGGGCTTTCTGGACTGAAGGTCGGCGATAAAGCAATGCCGAGCTACGATCTGACTTCCTCGAACAACCCCTACTCTCCATTCGGTGGGAAACTTCATGGCGAGATGGGGAATGGAAATGATAGCTTTGAGAGATATTTGCCCCAGCCTACCGAGGATGGCATTGTAAGGAGACCGAAGCTTGGTCACGAGGAAATCCATGAGCGTGGTAGCCACGCGGGGCCAGGTGCCAGCTCGGACTAACAGAGTAACAACTCCTTCGAGGATTATGGAGTCACCTGTGAAGCCCACTAGGGTGGACTCCACTGGTCGAGGCTTTCTATCCGAAATTTTAATCTTACAAAGGCATTGAAATACAGAACATTAATAGAGCTTCCACTATCAATCAAGATATGGTGTACATCATAATTTCATGTTCAAAGATACAACCAAGGCATCATCATGGGGGTACTGTACCTCCTGAAGGTCTTCATCAGAGAAAGTGAGCTCATCAACTCGAGCTTTCTTTGGCGAGTTTTCCTCCTCGCTTGACCAAGAAGATGGGGAGTCGGCTGCCTATCACATTGACATTGCCAATGACTGGAGGATTTGGTGGAGGAAGCTGGCGAGGCTCGGGCTGGCGATTCTCCTCATTGTTCGGCTTAGGAGGCCCTCTGAATCGATCTAGTCTGCCCCATCGGATTAATCATTCGATTTCTTTCTTGAGCTGCCAGCAATCTTCGGTATCGTGCCCATAATCCCGATGGAAGCAGCAGTACTTGGTCGGGTCCCTCGAGTCGCATTGCCTTGGAGAGGGGGAGGCCGAGGAATTTACCGCTCGATCTCCATCAGGATCTGTGCTTGGCACTGTGAGGGGAGTGTAGCGGTCAAGCCTTCGAGCCAGATTCTGGGTTCGGTCTCGAGATGACGGTAGAGGAGCTCTATGGTGGTGAAGCGGGCTAGCACGGCGATGGGCCCATTGCTTGTCCGAGCCCTTTGCCTCCTTCTTCTTCAGCTGCTCGGCCCAAGCTGATCTCCTTAATTCTTCAACCCTGGCATACTTGTCCTCCAGGGACATCATGTCCAAAAGGCTCTTCGGATAGTTAACCTCCAGAGCCAGGTAGAAGTCTTCTTCCTTCGACACTCCTTCGGTTAGGGTGGACATGCCCACCTCGTGGTTGAGATGGTCGACTTCTAAGAGGGCCATGTTGAAGCGGACGAGGTAATTTTCAGCGATTCCCCCTTTCTCTACTTGACCTCAGAGAGGGAATCAGATCTCCGTTGCTGGCGACGGCTGCTGACGAACTGGCTGATGAGCAAATAGCTCAGTTCTTCAAAGGAATCAATGGAACCTGGCTTCAGGCTATTGAACCAGGTTCGAGCAGATCCCCTTAGAGTGGAGGGGAAGGCTCAACATAGGATCGCATCGACACTCCGTGGAACATCATGATGGATCTGAAGCTGCTCAGATGATCGTCGGGTTGGTGGATCCATGGTACGGCTCGATGGTAGGGAGCCTGACATGAGGGGGAATCACTTCCTCATGATCCTCTCGAAGAAAGGGATGCCCTGCTCTGCTTTCGGCTGGGACGAAGGGGTATGTCTGACGGCATCTAACTCCTGACGCCATTCCCGACATATTTCCTGCATCTGCTGCCTGATCCCTTCATCCAGAGTGGTAGGAGGGATCGGGCGATGGGAAGATGGTAGGGGTATCGAGTTCTGGAAAGACACCAGAGAAGGAGAACGAACCCGCCTAGATCGGGCGATGGGAAGATGGTAGGGTTATCGAGTTCTGGGAAGACACCGAGAGGGAGAACGAACCTACCTAGATCTGAACTAACCTCCAGCTCGCTGCGGCGTTGGCTTCGCTTTTGCGGGCTGATGATGATAATCCGCTGCTTCCAGCGGATTAGAGGAAGCGATCGCTGGCGGAGCAGGGCAGTGGCCTCTTCATGAAGCTGAGGAGCAGGGATGGCGGGGCCAGGGGTTGCTTGGAGCCCCTGGACCAGCTGGGTCAATGCCTAGACATGTTGAACCAGAGCGGCGAACTGGTTAAGGGTTACCATCGTTGTCGACAGCGAAGGAGTTTCAGCTGGCGATGGTGGTGGAGGTACCGCACGCTGATCGGATCAGGCCTTTGAGAGGCGGTCTGATCCTGAGATTCGAATGTGGCTCTTCTTCGATTGGCCATTAGAGGATGATTCTTCTGTTCTTTGAGTCTTGTTATGGATTACAAGTTTATGGGACTTGAGGCCCTTCCTCTAGCGCCAATCTATTGTCGCAAAAATCCATTCTCCGACTCGGGTGCGCTTCTGGCTCCGATCCAGATGCCGATCTCATTGCCTCAGGGTGGAACCTGCAAGATAGTCCGCATGCAGAGGGTGCTGCAAGGGTTGCCCTCTGCGGAGGACCCTCCGACGCCCAAGTCAGTGGAGATTCACAGTAAGCAGATGTGAGGAGAAGACTCTCACAGAAGAGCTTCCCTAGATGGGTGTTCTCTCTCAAGAGTGTGTGTAGTTGCGACCTGAGAGATTAGAGGGTAGCAGTATTTATACGAGATCACCTGATTCTTTGGGCGTGTGAGGGATGTCTGAAAGCTGTTAGGATTCAGAACGGATTTGAATCAAGTTTGTTATGAGGTCAGTAGGGTCCATATTTGTTAGTTAGAGGATCGACGGCTGGAAAAACTGGTTGATGCCTTGAGATTCAGCGATTACGTAGGTTCTAGGCCACTCTTGTGGGTCCTAGGCCACTTCTGGGTATGATTCTCCGCTTGGAATCTTATTCAGTTATAGTGAATTTGAATTCTCCCGCACTGGATTCCGTAGAGGTATTCGAATGCCTCGGTCCGACCGAGGCAAGGGGGTTACTCGGGTTATCGAGGTATAGATGGCTTAGGTCGCCGAGGTGTAAGGATGGCTCGGGTGACCGAGATATGAGAATGGCTCGGGCTACCGAGGTATGGATGGCTCGGTTACCGAGGTATGAGAATGGCTCGGGCTACCGAGGTATGGATGGCTCGGGTTATCGAGGTATGAGGATGGCTCGGGTTACCGAGGTATGAGAATGGCTCGGGCTACCGAGGTATGGATGGATCGGGTTACCGAGGTATGAGAATGGCTCGGGCTGCCGAGGTATAGATGGCTCGAGTTGCCGAGGTATAAGGATGGTTAGGGTTGTCGGGATGACCTGATGCCGCTGAGGGTGATCGGGCTTCGCTACTTAGTAGGTCTAATAGCTGGCCGACAGGACGTTAGAATTGGACTAGACCCAATTGTTAATGTGTGCGGTCATCGATGCAATGATGATTTTACCTCTCATCACATCTCATTGCGCTTTGCTAGACAAATGCAAATGATGTCAAGAAAGCACCAATATATCATTTGCAAGAACTATTGAAGAAAACTCAACTTTTCTTCCCCTTTTATTTTTCGAGAAAAAAGAGTTGGACAGAAGTTCAGTGACGTGGTTGATTAAGTCACGTTTCAATTAACAAAAAGGTTAACTGACGAAGATAAAATCAGATAATTAAAGTCGTCATGATTCGACATGTCACTTCCGTTCTCAAGACCGACTCTAGCGTCAACCCCCATACCGACTTCAGCATCGGCCCCAAGATCGACTCCAGAGTTGACTCTCAGCATCGACCCCAGCGTCGGTCCCAGCACCGACTCCAAAGTCGGCCTCAGCACCAAATCTAGAGTTGGCCTTGGCGCCCACGTGGCCCATCACCTACCACGGTCCTATGTGGTCCGCTTGTGGCTCCACGTGGTCCATCTGCCAGCTGCGGTGCACGTCCGACAAGACCTGGCTTACCTACTGTCTGCAATGCTGCTTCTGATGAGACTTAGCCCATCAATCAACCGTAGCTACTCATGTCAAACCATGAGGTGGCCTGTCAGGCCTGACAGGTTATGAGGTAGACATCCTTGTTGCTGCTGGCCTTACCATTTGTTCCATGTCAGACCATAGAGTCTCGAAATCAACAACTGTCCAAAAAGGGGTAAGAGGCTGGGCTCATGACCAGATATAAGAACCTTCGCTCAATAATGAGAGGGAGGATTTTTAACTTCTCAAACTTTAAAAATCTCTCTAAGTCCTCAGCTAACTCCCGAAAGGGAGATACACTAATGTTTCCCAGCCTACTCACTTGAGTGTCGGAGGGTCCTTGCCAGGACAACTGGCCCACGAAAACTTTTTTGCGGGATCTTAGTCCGAGGTTGAGGCATCGAAAGACTTCCATCTCTATCCTCACTGGCTATTGGGTTTCGGATCTTATCTGGCGCTTCGAAGAAGGTGATTTGGTGACAACACCCAGTACACTTTAATTCTTCATACTATGGTTGCAACCAGGAACTATGATTCAGCACTAACCCATCATCAAATAGATCAGTCTTTCGC
Source organism: Calamus simplicifolius (assembly GCA_900491605.1). Classification (NCBI taxonomy): domain Eukaryota; kingdom Viridiplantae; phylum Streptophyta; class Magnoliopsida; order Arecales; family Arecaceae; genus Calamus; species Calamus simplicifolius. Next base: position 138,047 of record UESW01002829.1, on the reverse strand, counting down.
ATGGCATCTTTTGTCCAGCAAATGTGCAGCCATGGTGCGAGCTTAGATTTCCACTGCTCTATCTTCTTCACACGTAGTCCTTTAAAGCCAAATTTCAAACTGGTAAGCTTTTCTTTCTTTAGGGTGGATGGTCGGATGAAGTTAGCCAGTCGTGGAGACACGGGGGGTCATTTGCAGAGAAGTAATTATCGTTGTGTGAAAACAATTCTCCTGAGCATTTGGAAGCAAATCAGGCCTATTAATTAGTTATTCTTTAACATAGTTTTGGAGATTTTCTCATGTATGCCTCGGAAAGCATAAGCCTAAGCTTGTGATTAACCATAAAAGGATGGTGGTGAAGGTTCCAAAGACTTTAGAAGGTAGACAACTGTGTTTCAATTTGAATCAGTATTGCATGTGGATTATTTCTGATGATGCCTGATCACCGGTCTCGAACGTTGGGAGAAGAGAGCTGCTTAATCTGCGATACCATGCCTGATCGGATGGCCTGCAAAAAGTCCCAAGACCGGAGGGATGCTCCGGTGGGGACCCTCCGATGCTTAAGTCAGTAATCGGGGTCACAGCTTAGGGAGAGCTCAGACGAGCTCTGAGAGGAAAGATGAGTCCTCCGAAAGAGGGGAATCCCTTTCTGGGTATCAGGGTAGCGAGTGTATGAGTTTGCGTACCTTATTCCTGAGTGGACTTACCATTTTACAGGGGGTTGACACCTGCACAACCACGTGGAGTTCCGTAAGAAAGGAATGTCCGGGGTTTGTGGAGTTGCATGAATTTGGGCTGGTCGGTGGGTCCTATCCCATCGGAGAGGGGAAAACAGCGGTTGGTGAGCTACGTCCCATCGTCAGTGGGGCTGACATGTAGTTAGGTCCAGTCCCATCAGCGGCGTGGCCAGTGGGTAGTTGGGCCTGGGGATGCCAAGTGGGCGCATCAGAAGGACGGCAGCGAACAGCCAGGACCGTTCTAAGGCCGACCTGAGACAGCCTTAACCCCTCGGAGGGCGCCGAGGCCGAGTAGGGCCGACTCGGCTGACCTGAAGATGCCAGAGCGGGGCCGACCAGGGAAGGTCAGGGCCAACTTGGCCGACTCGGAGATGTCGGGGCCGAGTGGGGCCAACCAGGGAAGGTCGGGGCCGACTTGGCCGACTCGAAGATGCCAGGATCAAGCAGAGCCGACCAGGGAAGGTCGGGGCTAACTTGGCTGACTTGGAGATGCCGGGGCCGAGCGGGGCCAACCAGGAAAGGTCGGGCCGACTCGGTCGACTCGGAGATGCCGGGGCCGAGCGGGCCGACCAGGAAGGTCGGGGCTGACTCGGCTGACTCGGAGATGCGGGGCCGAGTGGGGCCGACCAGGGAAGGCCGGGACCGACTTGGCCGACTCGGAGATGCCGGGGCCAAGCGGGGCCGACCAGGAAACATCGAGGCCGACTTAGCCGATTCGGAGATGCCGAGGCTGACCAGGGCTGACCAGGAAGGTCGGGGCTGACTTGGCCGACTCAGAGATGCCAGGGCCGAGCGGGGCCCACCAGGGAAGGTCGGGGCCGACTTGGGTGATTCGGAGACACCGGGGCCAAGTAGGGCCGACCAGGGAAGGTCGGGCCGACTTGGCTGACTTGGAGATGCCGGGGCCGAGCTGGGCCGACCAGGAAAGGTCGGGTTGGCCGACTTGGAGATACCAAGGCCGAGCGGGGCCGACCAGAAAGGTCGGGGCCGACTTGGCCGATTCAGAGATGCCGGGGCCGACCAGGGAAGGTCGGGGCCGACTTGGCCGACTTGGAGATGCCGGGGCTGAGCGGGGCCGATCAGGAAAGGTTGGGGCCGACTTGGCTGATTCGGAGACACCTAGGCTGAGCGGGGATGACCAGGGAAGGTCGGGGCCGACTTGGCCGACTTGGAGATGCTGGGGCCAAGCGGGGCCGACCAGGGAAGGTCGGCCGACTTGGCCAACTTGGAGATGCCGGGGCCGAGCGGGGCCGACCAGGAAAGGTCAGGGCCAACTTGGCCGACTCGAAGACGGGGCCGACCAAGGAAGGTCGGGGCCGACTTGGCCGACTTGGAGATGCTGGAGCGGGGCCGCCTTAAGATTTGAATTTTGCCATAATTTCCCTCGTGGCTACGTCAGCCACATCAGATGCCCCCCGCCCCTGAGTACGAAGGGCCATGCGCCCGCTGCCCTTTGGGCGAGAGGGGCATGAAAATTCAAAAAATGATTGCTCTTTAGTGCACTTTTAATAGCTTGGTGAGCTGGCGCTTCATCCCGAGGCAGTGTCGCTTTGAAAATCTTCCACAATCATGCGGTAGGTGGGAGCTGACGCTAGCGCCGGATGCCTCGAAGAGGAAGCCTATTGGGGAATGGAAAAAGGTAAAGGCTATCATTATTTCTCCATTTTCTATGCCCCGCGATTGGTCGGGGATCACGCTCCTAGGGGCGAATCGAGGCGGCACACCTCGGGCGCAGGCGAGATTTCCGGCGGACAGCTCATGGCGCAATAGGAGAGCGCCACGCGGTAGGGCCTCGATTATCGTCGCTCGGAGATGGGGGTATAAAAGTGCCCCAAGGGCCTGAGGAAAGCTTTTATGTTGCCATTGTTTTCTTCCAGCTTTCCTTCTCCTGAGTTCTTCTGCGACTTGAGCCTTTTTGTCTCCAAATTCCTTTGATTTCCAGGTTAGTTTCATCTTTCCTTTTCATCCATGGACCGTCATGCCATTAGGGAGGGTAAGAGGCTGTAGTTGAATCTTCCCATTCCGATAGTGAAGACCAAACCTCCCTAGCCCGTCAGGTTCCTCGTCCGGTGGACGGAATCGCCATCCATGGTCGACCAACGGTGACTGGGCCTCCGTCCGCCTTAGCCTCCCCTATTAGGGCAGTTCCTGTGTCCTCCCATCGTCCGGGACAACCTCCGGTGGTGAGTTCTGATCCGGCAGGTCCATCCGGAGTGGCCTCAACCGTGACCCCCAAAGACGTAGAGGCCATTAAGGCTAAGTACATGGTCCCCAGCTTCATTCATCTATCCGCACCAGGGCCCAAAGATAGAGTGACCTCCACCTACCCCGATCGAGTCGCTCTGTATGAGGAATTTTTTTGGTGCGGGCTGTGCCTTCCTCTCCACCCCTTTTTCTGAACCTTTTAGATAGGTATAGGCTAGTGCCGACGCAGTTGACTCCAAACTCGATTCGGATCATCTGCGCCTTTGTTATTCTTTGCTATTTCCAGGAGGCCCGACCGGGGTTATCACTATTCCGGGCATTTTATAAACTCCGCCGCCAAGGTGAGGGGGCCTGGTGGGCTTTCACCACCAGGCCGAGTAGGGCCTTTCCCCTAGGTCTTCCGTCCAAGATTAGGGGATGAAAATTCCATTTCCTTTTTGCCCATGTCAAGGGGGTGAGGACCGACTGGATGGAGCCGGACACCAGCTCCAATGATAATGCCACCGTGGGGGAGAGAGATAGGGAACTCTTCACCCAGTTGTCCAACTGCCAAATCCCTGGCTACATGGAACTCCTGTCCGAGGAGAACCTGATAGAAGCCGAGTTGGCTCCGACGGTCGGTGAGCACGATGTCTGATTCCTTCTGTCTCGGCCAGAGGATTGCTATATGCTGTCGCTAACACTTCTCATTTTTGGATGCGGCGATGAAGTTCTCCACCGGTACGTTTGAGGCCGCCTTGAAGCAGAAGAGGCCGTCAGCCGGGGAAATGTCAAGACCGGCGAAGAAGGCCCGAAGAGGGGAGCGAGCTAGGCCGACCCAAGTTGCTGAGGTCCCCAAGGCTCCAATGCCTGCAGAGGAGCCGGCTAAGAAAGCATCAGCTGGAGAAGTGGTCCTGAGGTCGGCCGGGACCGAGATAGAGAGAGAGATTCCAGCCACGACTAGAGCCATTGTGGTGGTTGCGGATCTTGAGGAGGAAGCTCCTGCCACCACCGACGTGCCTGAGGTGGGGCAGGTTACCGTTGCCGTCAGCCTCCGGCTGCCGCCGAGCCGGAGATGGAGAGGGCTCCCCCAACTACCGGAGAGAGGGAGCCAGCCGCCAAGAAATCCAATGCTGGGGCGGAGGTGACCGGGGAGCAGAGGGATGGGCCAGAGAGCTCATCCCAGCAGTTGGTGCGCCACCCGACCCGTCCTCGAGTCGAAGGTCCGCAGGAGGGGCCGACGCAGCCAGCCCTAGGCTCGATTCAATGGCGGACGCCGCGCAAGCCGCCATCTTCTGTCAAGAGTCCGAACTGCCAAGTCCGAGGAGGAGACGCGGGGATTGAGCTACTTCGCGCTCCTAGATATGGTGATGGTTGCCGTTGTCCAGGTAATCTTCTGAGTTCTCTCTGTTTCCGGACGTGTCTTTTGATGCTCCAATCTTTTAGGGTTAACATGTTTCCCTTGTTGCAGATGGCCAACAGCGCGATCGGCCTTCGTGAGGCGATGGCCCATTCTTCGGACGCGCTCACAAGGGCCATGGCGCGGGCCGATAAATACAAGAAGGAGAGCATGGTGCAGTCCCAGAGCCTTGCTTGACTTCACCAGGAGGCCAAGGCCCGGGAGGAGAACCTGGGCGGCCGAATAAGGGAGGGGCCGAAGCCGAGAGTGGCCGGGCATCCACGGCCGAGGCCAAATTGGAGCTGGTCTCAGACCGACTAAGACTACCATGGTGCAAATGAGGAGCTGGTCCGTCAGCTTCAATGCACCGAGAGGGAGGTCGGAGCGGCGCGAGATGAGGCCCGGGCCGCCACGGAGAGAGCTGCCGCCATGGAGAAGGCGGCGGTTGAGGTGGGCCATGAGAAGGCTGGGGCTGTGGCCTATGCGGACGAGGCCAACGCACGAGCCGAAGAAGCCGAGGGCCAAGCCAGGGAGGCCGTGGCGCAAGTCCAGGAGGCCAAGGCCAGGGCACAGAGAGTCGAGGCCAAGGTAGGGCAGGCCGTCTCCAACTACAAGTCCTGCCGGAGTTCGGGAAGGAGGTCCTCGAGGCTAGCCTCGATGCTTACGTCAAGGGCTTCGAGATGTGCAAGACTAAGGTGTCCGCGGCTCTGAAAATTGACATTGCCGAGCTCGAGGGAATTCGGCCCGGGGAATCTGACAGGAGTCGGCGGAGGAAGAGGACGACAAGGGAGAGCCGGGCCCAGACAAGCCCTGAAAAGTTGTTGTTTCTTTTCCTTTTCTTTTTGTAACCGGCCTCGGGCCAAATTTTGCACTTCAATTCATTATCAATGAAAAGAACTTTTTGTGAAGATGCTTTTGTCCTTTGTCTTGCTCGTTTCTTCTTTCCTCTGGGCTGAATGTTTTATTGTGCGACTAGCAATAAAACGGGTCCCATACCTGTTGATGAGAGAGGGCCTTTCTTCCGAGATGCCCCTTTACTCTGAGTGTTGCGCACGTTGATAATGCCATGGCCGAACCGTTGTATCAGGTTGTGTTGGCCCAGATGGCAACCCAAGAGGGGGGGATGAATTGGGTATTTTAAAAATTAAGCCTTTTAAAACAATTTAAACTATTGATGAGAGGATATACACAATTAATTCAAGTTAAAGCACAATAGCAAGAGAGAGAGACAAATAAACACGGCAAACACAAAGATTTTATAGTGGTTCGGTGTATCCAACACCTACGTCCACTCCCAAGCTCCACTTGGGTCCACACTATAATCTCCTCGATTACAGTCGAGTTGTTTTACAAGCTCACAACCCAAACTTGTTGTTTTCCGGGATCACAACGAACCCAGCCGGTTTTACACGGGCTCACCAGCACAAAACCCAACACACAAGCTATCCTTAGCTTGTGCCGAGGTAAACTACCTCCACTAATTCAATCCACTGATTGAATTAGCAAACAACAAGATAAAAATATGAGTTTAGTACAAAACAGCTCCTTTTGAGCAGATATTTCAAAATAAAAGCAAAGTTTAGAAGGGCCTGTTTAGATTCGATTTGAGTGCAGGCTTTTCTTCTTTTCTTCTTTTCCTCAACTCCTTTGAAGTGTGGAATCGGGCCTCAGCTCAGATTCTTCACGGATTGAATGTTGGAGTTAATTTGAACTTATTCTCCCTTTCTTTGAATGTTGAAAATCTCTTGATTTGATCTTGAATGGCTCTTGGATTTTCTTCTAGACTTTCTTGGATTGATGAACTTGAGCACAGATGAAGTCTCCTTTGATTTCACTCCTTCTCTTTCACTCTATTTTTGAATCTCGGATTTTTCAAATGACGCTCTGTTTTTCCTCTTTCTGAAAGATTTTTTTTTTCTCTCTTGATCTATATATGTATTTTGATTTGAAAACGGCCTCTCTATTTATAGACTCTGCAAAAATATAGCCGTTAGAAACAAAGAAATATAGCCGTTATTGAAAAATATTACCGTTGGCGCTGAGTTGGCATACAGAAAAAGTCACGCCCAGATTTGTTGGAGTCGGCTCCAACTTTAGGCGAGTCGGCTCGAAGACGCGATGCCAAAAATAGAAACATTCAGATAGTTAAGGGGTCGACTCAAGAAAAATAAGGTGTCGGCTCCTGACAGTCGGGGGTCGACTCATGAAAAGCAAGGGGTCGACTCGAGAAGTGCTCAGAAAAATAACTCTCTGGAGTCTGAGCAGAGTCGACTCTTACAGTCATGGAGTCGGCTCGACAATATCGGGGGTCGACTCTTGAAATCACAGGGGTCGACTCGAGAAAATCAGGAATCTCTGTATACTGAGTGGAGTCGACTCTGAAACTCTAGAGTCGGCTCCGGAACGTATCAAAAATCAGAGAATTTTCTGATTGACTTTGAAATTCGTTCCAGATTAATTTTAAATCAATTTTTGACTTGAATATAATAAATTTGACATTAAGAATCAATTCAAGATATGTTCCAAAAACTCATTGATTGAAATATGAAGTATAAAAATTTCTTTTTGAAAGCTTAAACATGGAGCTTGAAGCTACTTTCCAATTGATTATAGTCATACTTAACATACTCATTGATTATGAGAAATAAATTCATTGCTCATGTAAATAAATTCATTGCATCTTTTAATATACTCATGGCTTTTGGTAATCATCAAAATCAATAAAATTGGGGCAACAATTTCTCAACAATCTCCCCAACAATCTCCCCCTTTTTGATGATGACAAAAACATTGAGTATATGCATGATTAATTGAAGAATTTATTTAATTTTCATAGTTAGGCTCCCCCTGAATGAGGTAGCTCCCCCTATGAAACTCAAATAAATATCCCATTCATTCAATTTAAACTCATACACAGTTTAATGTCAAAATTCAGCATTTTCATCTAAATTGCTTTTTCATTCATTCTCTGTATGTGTAATGTTTAATTATTACTCCCTTCTCTCCCCCATTCAATTATTTATTATATGCATATACAATAACATTCGTTTAATTTCTCCCATGCATATACAGTCATGTATAAAACTCTCCCCCTTTTTTGTTATCAACAAAAAGGTAGAAGCATCAAACACAATCACATTCACGATTTAAGATATGCACGATTAAGAAACTTCAGAACATTCAAAACTAACTTTTCATTACTTCATTATATCAAATCATAATATAAATTTCATTACATTGCAAAAACTCATTACATCAAAATGTAAAAAATGTGTCCTTACAATTCTTGTTAAGTGATCTACGATGTTCTTCATTCCATCAGTTTGAAGCTTGACATATTCTCTCAGTCTTTCGTCCACAAAAGTACAAGCAGTTAAAATCTTGTCTTGAAGCTCGGCATTGCACTTTGCATAAGTCTTACCATCTCCACAAATGTCTTTAAGTTCTTCAAAAATATTCTTTAAATCACCACTTAAAGACTCAGTAGAGGAGCTAAGAGTAGATTCAATCTTGGTAATTCGATCTTCTAATGAATAGAGAGTTTCTTTAAGATTCATGAATTTACTGTCAAACTCAGTCTTCATTCTATCCTCTTGAGCATCAAGAAGACTCTTGAGCTGCTCTAACTGAAGATCCGAAAAACCAACTGATGAAGAAGATGGCTGATCAAACATTGGAGCAGGAGAAGGGGCCGGAACTGGAACAGAAGAACTAGGAGGCACAGGTGATGAATGTCTAACAGAAGGTCCAGGTGCCTCAACATCAGCGGCTCTATCTTCCAACTGATTTTTCCTTTCCCATCTACCATCTTTCTTCACAAATCCCATCCTATGAATAGTAGCCAAGCTATAGTAATCAGTGTGTCTCAAATTTCTCAATGGCTCACTATCGGAAATAATTATCCCTTGGCTTTGAAAAATCTTAGTTAATATCATGCCATAGGGTAGACTTGATTTCTTCTTGCTCCCACAGTCAGCTATGTACCAAATTATCATATTCGGAAGATTGATAGGTCTCCCAGCCACTACAGCATCCATAACAAAAATGTCTCTCTCAGATACATAATCAAACCTCCCAGTCTTAGGGAACAGAATCCTACTGCATATGTTATGGAGAAGCCTTAATTCCAAAGATAGTTGATTTGCTTGGACTTCTTCAAAACCAACAATTTCTTTATTTAACAATCTTGATAAAGCCGGGCTCCTATCATCAGGTGAAAATGTAGAAGGACCAGACACTGAAAGATCCAAAAGTCTTGAGAGTAAATCCACTGTGACATTTATCCTATTTCCTCTAATCAAGCTGACCAATCCATTATCTCCTCTTGACAAATTTTTATAAAACTCTTTAACCAAGGCGGGGTAGGTTGGGCAATCTAATGAACACATTTTCTCCCATCCCATTTCAATTAATTGTCTTCCTACAAGAAAACCCTCCGCCTCAAATAGCTCAAAATCCACCTTTCTCCCGGTTGTAATAATTCTATCGGCTAGGCGGTCTACCTGAGAGGTGGCCGCAGCAGGAGAAGCACTCGGGTTGAAGAGGACGAGGTGGAATCCATGCTCGGAGACGGTTCGCGAGCGGGACGCCTCACCGTCTTCTTCCTCTTCATCCCGGCCGCTCCAAGGCTAGAACCACGGGTTTTAGGTGCCATTGATTTAGTGGAAAGGTTAATCAAGGGTTTCTAAGGATTTGGTAGGTTGGGAAAATCTTTGGAGAGAGATTTTGATTGATTTGAGAAGATAGAAATGAACGAGGGTCGACTCTGCCCTAGAAAAATCGACCTGGGACCACTTCGAGTCGGCTCCCGCAAAGTGTGGAGTCGACTCCGGGTAGTCACAGAAACCTAACCCGAAGTGGAGTCGACTCGCACAGAGATGGGGTCGGCTCCAGAGTTTCAGCAGAAACATGGAGTCGACTCCGATACTGATCGAGTCGGCTCCGAGACCATTTCAGAGCAAAAACATAAAGTTTCAGAGAATCTGAAATGTGTCCGGACATTGATCATAGAAATTGATAAAAAATCATTGGATTTTAATAGATCAATTAGATATGAATTCTAGATAAGATTTCCTTAAAGATCAGGGATTTGAAAGAATTTTAGATAAAATTTCCTTAAAATCAAAGGATAGAAAGAGTTCTAGATAATTTTTCTTAGGGGTTTCAAATTCATTCTAATGGATCACAAATCCCTAACTCTCCTCTAAGATAACAGAATCTTTCTTCACTCAAGGGTTTTGTAAATATATCTGCTAATTGATCTTCAGTATTAACATAATCAAGACATATTTCTCCATTAGTTACATGTTCTCTAATAAAATGATATCTAATTTCTATGTGTTTTGTCCTAGAATGTTGAATTGGATTTTTTGTTAGATTAATTGCACTTGTATTGTCACATTTTATAGGTGTTTTGTCAAGTGTGATACCATAGTCTTCAAGTTGTCGCTTAATCCATAGGATTTGAGCACAGCAACTTCCAGCTGCAACATATTCAGCTTCAGTAGTTGATAATGCAACTGAATTTTGCTTTTTGCTAAACCATGAGATTAAGTTACTTCCTAAGAATTGGCATGCACCACTTGTGCTTTTCCTATCTAACTTACATCCAGCATAATCAGAATCAGAATATGCAATTAAGTTCAATGTTGAGTCTCTAGAATACCATAAACCTACATTTTTTGTTCCATTTAAGTATCTTAATATTCTTTTAACAGCAGTTAAGTGAGATTCTTTAGGTTCTGATTGAAATCTAGCACATAGACAAACAGAGAACATTATATCAGGTCTACTAGCAGTTAAGTAGAGTAGAGATCCGATTATACCTCGATAATACTTTTGATCAACTTTCTTACCTTCCTCATCTTTGTCTAACTTGCATGAAGGACTCATTGGAGTTCCAAGGGGTTTTATTGAATCCATACCAAACTTTTTGAGTAGTTCCTTCGTGTACTTGGTTTGGTTGATGAAAATCCCTTCCTTTTCTTGTTTGATTTGGAGTCCAAGGAAGAAGTTGAGTTCTCCCATCATGCTCATTTCAAACTCACCCTGCATCAACTTAGCAAATTCTTGACATAGAAGATTGTTAGTAGCACCAAAAATAATATCATCAACATATATTTGAACTACTAATAAATCTTTACCTTTTCTTTTCAAAAATAATGTTTTATCTACATTTCCTCTTATAAAATCATTTTCAATTAAGAATTTACTTAATCTATCATACCATGCTCTAGGTGCTTGTTTCAAACCATATAATGCTTTGTGCAATTTAAAAACGTGATTTGAAAATTCATGATCTTCAAAACCTGGTGGTTGTTCTACATACACTTCTTCATTTATAAATCCATTTAAAAAAGCACTCTTTACATCCATTTGAAATAAGTTGAAATTCATGTGACATGCAAATGCAAGTAATAGTCTAATGGCTTCTAATCTAGCTACTGGTGCAAAGGTTTCATCAAAATCAATACCTTCTTCTTGATTATATCCTTTTGCAACTAATCTAGCTTTGTTTCTAATTACTATGCCATTTTCATCTAGTTTATTTCTAAATACCCATTTTGATCCTATAACAGAATGATCTTTAGGTCTTTCTACTAATGTCCATACATTATTTCTAGTAAATTGATTTAATTCTTCTTGCATAGCTAACATCCAATTATTATCTTTTTCAGCTTCTTCAATAGTTTTAGGTTCAATTTGTGATACAAATGCAAGATGATTACTAATATTTCTCATAGATGATCTAGTTCTTATTCCTTGAGATGGATCACCTATAATCAATTCCTTAGGGTGACTATAAGCGTATCTCCAATCTCTAGGAAGATCTATATCATTATGATTAGTGTTAGTATCATCATCCTTAGGTGAATCATTATCTTTAGCCTCTTGCTCATGATCTGAAGATACATCAATATTTAATTTTTCAAGATCTTTCTCAATTATGTTTGTATCTTCCTCATCATCAAACTTTTCGGAACTAGTTGCTAAAGATTCATCAAAAACTACATGAATGGATTCTTCAACAATTAAAGTTTTCTTGTTAAATACTCTATATGCTTTACTAGTTGTTGAATATCCTAAGAATATTCCTTCATCAGATTTAGCATCAAATTTGCCTAAATTATTTTTACCATTATTATGAACAAAACATTTACAACCAAATGCATGAAAATATCTAATATTAGGTTTTCTGTTTTGCCATAGTTCATAAGGTGTTTTCTTAAGTATTGGTCTTATTAGGGCTCTATTTAAAATGTAACATGCCGTGTTTATAGCTTCCGCCCAAAAGTACTTTGGTAGGTTGCTTTCACATAGCATGGTACGGGCCATGTCTTCTAAAGTCCTGTTTTTCCTTTCTACAACACCATTTTGTTGTGGGGTCCTAGGTGCAGAAAAATTATGATTAATACCATTTTCAGCACAAAAATTTTCAAATAGGTGATTTTCAAATTCAGTTCCATGATCACTTCTTAGAGACACTATGGTAGTGTTTTTCTCATTTGTGACTTTCTTAAAGAATTTCAGGAATATCGAGAAAGTCTCATCTTTGTGAGCTAACAACAATACCCAAGTGTATCTAGAGTAATCATCTACAATCACAAGACCATATTTCTTTCCTCCTAGACTTGTGGTTCTAGTTGGTCCAAAAAGGTCCATGTGAAGTAGCTCTAATGGCCTAGAAGTTGAAACAACATTTTTAGATTTGAAAGAACTTCTTGTTTGTTTTCCAAATTGACATGCATCACATATTTTGTTGTTTTCAAAATCTATTTTAGGTAACCCTTTAACTAAGTCCATTTTAATTAGTTTTGAAATTAGGTGTGTGCTTGCATGACCTAATCTACGATGCCATAACCATCCAATTTCATTCATATTAGCATTATCAGCAATTAAGCAATGATCACTCATAGATAATTTATCTAGATCAACCAAGTAAACATTGCCATGTCTATAACCAGTAAATACAATGCTATTATCAATGGAATTAGATACTGTGCAGAAAGAAGTTTCAAATGATACTTTAAAATCTTTATCGCACAATTGGCTTATACTAATTAAGTTATGCTTCAAACCATCAACATAAAGTACATTATCTATAAAAGTGGATGGAGTTATACGGATTTTACCAAGGCCCATAATCTGACCTTTACCATTATCACCGAACGTAACAACTCCTCCTTTCTTTTCTTCAAGGGTGATGAATTCTTCTTTGTCACCCGTCATATGTCTTGAGCAGCCACTATCAAGATACCACTTTCTCTTTGATCTTTTGGCCACATGACATTCCTGCAATAAAATCAAACTTTATGTTTAGGTACCCAAGCTTTCTTGGGTCCTTCATGGTTAGTAGCAACAAATATTGTTCCTTTTGGAACCCATATTTTCTTCCCTTTAAAATTTAAATTCTTATTTGGTTTTTGTAAATTACATTCAAATGATTTATGCCCTTTTAAATTGCATTTAAAACAAGTGATGTTACTTTGGCTAGCACGTACAAAAATGTTTTTCAAAGATTTTTGTTTTCTAAATGTATTATATCCTAATCCAGCCTTATCAAAAACTGCTTTTTGACTTTCTAAAATCATGTTTAGTTTAGTAGAACTTAAGGTGAATTTATCAACAATATCTTTGTATTTTTTAACTTCTTTCTTTAGAAATTCATTTTCTACAATATGCTGTTCATTTCCCAAAGATAGAGTTTGTATTTGCTTTTTCAAATCTTTTATTAGATTTTCGTTTTCAGATTTTAGTATATTAATTTCATGAGTAAAATCATCCTTTTCTTTAAGAAACATCTCCTTTTTACCTTTTAAATCTTTAATTGCAAGCATCACTTCATTTTTCTCTTTAATTAAGTTTATGTTTTCAGTTTTCAGAGATTTATATTTCTTTTTCAAAATTTTAAAATCATCTACAAGTTCATTGAAGGCTTCAAATAATTCATCAAAAGCAAAATCATCACAAGGGTTTTCAGAACTTACCTCGTCGTCGTCGTTCGCCATAAAACAAATGTTGGCAACCTCTTTTTGTTCTTCTTCTTCGGAAGAAGATTCATCACTGTCGCTCCAAGTTGCAACATACGCTTTCTTCTTTTTCTTGAAAGTCTTTTTCAATTGCGGACAATCATATCTATAATGCCCCGGTTTCTTACATTCATAACAGATCAAGGGGTCTTTCTCTTTGTCCTTGTCCTTATCTTTTTCCTTTTCTCCTTCCATCTTATTTCCAAATTTCTTTTTGTGGAAGGGTTTCTTTCTCCTCATAAATTTCTTAAATTTTCTTGCTAGAAGAGCTGTGTCTTCATCATCATCCTCATCATCGCTGCTGCTATCTTCAACTTCTGCAGCCTTGAGGGCAATTGTCTTCTTCTTTTTGCTATCCTCCTCCACATGTTGCTTCATTGTCAATTCATGGGTCATAAGGGATCCAAGAAGCTCTTCCAAAGGTAAAGTGTTTAGATCTTTGGCTTCTTGAATGGCTGTCATTTTGGCTTCCCATGATCTTGGTAGTGACCTAAGAATTTTGCGAACCAAATCAGCATTAGTATAGGTTTTTCCAAGACTCTTCAAACCATTAACAATATCAGTAAATCTAGTATACATGCATGTTATGGTTTCAGATTGTTCCATGCTAAACAATTCATATTTATGCACAAGTATATTAATCTTAGATTCTTTAACTTGGTTGGTTCCCTCATGGGTAACCTCTAATCTATCCCATATCTCTTTAGCGGAATTACAGGTAGAGATACGATTAAATTCATTAGCATCAAGAGAACAATATAAAACATTCATGGCTTTTGCATTAAGCTGAGCCATCTTCCTATCATTTTCATTCCAATCCCTTTCGGGCTTAGGAACTATAGAACCATCAACTAAGTGTGTGGGTGTACTAGGTCCATTAATTATGACACTCCACAATTCATAATCTGAAGCTTGAATGAATATCCTCATTCTTGCTTTCCAATATGAATAGTTGGAACCATTAAATAAGGGTGGTCTATTTGTAGAATGGCCCTCAGCAAAACTCGAGCTGGCTTGTGTTGCCATTTGGATCTTTCGCTCTTGATCGTGTGATCAATCAAAAACAAATGAGCACAAGCTCTGATACCAATTGTTGGCCCAGATGGCAACCCAAGAGGGGGGGTGAATTGGGTACTTTAAAAATTAAGCCTTTTAAAAAATTTAAACTATTGATGAGAGGATATACACAATTAATTCAAGTTAAAGCACAATAGCAAGAGAGAGAGACAAATAAACACGGCAAACACAAAGATTTTATAGTGGTTCGGTGTATCCAACACCTACGTCCACTCCCAAGCTCCACTTGGGTCCACACTATAATCTCCTCGATTACAGTCGAGTTGTTTTACAAGCTCACAACCCAAACTTGTTGTTTTTCCGGGATCACAACGAACCCAGCCGGTTTTACACGGGCTCACCAGCACAAAACCCAACACACAAGCTATCCTTAGCTTGTGCCGAGGTAAACTACCTCCACTAATTCAATCCACTGATTGAATTAGCAAACAACAAGATAAAATATGAGTTTAGTACAAAACAGCTCCTTTTGAGCAGATATTTCAAAATAAAAGCAAAGTTTAGAAGGGCCTGTTTAGATTCGATTTGAGTGCAGGCTTTTCTTCTTTTCTTCTTTTCCTCAACTCCTTTGAAGTGTGGAATCGGGCCTCAGCTCAGATTCTTCACGGATTGAATGTTGGAGTTGATTTGAACTTATTCTCCCTTTCTTTGAATGTTGAAAATCTCTTGATTTGATCTTGAATGGCTCTTGGATTTTCTTCTAGACTTTCTTGGATTGATGAACTTGAGCACAGATGAAGTCTCCTTTGATTTCACTCCTTCTCTTTCACTCTATTTTTGAATCTCGGATTTTTCAAATGACGCTCTGTTTTTCCTCTTTCTGAAAGATTTTTTTTTTTCTCTCTTGATCTATATGTGTATTTTTTGATTTGAAAACGGCCTCTCTATTTATAGACTCTGCAAAAATATAGCCGTTAGAAACAAAGAAATCTAGCCGTTATTGAAAAATATTACCGTTGGCGCTGAGTTGGCATTCAGAAAAAGTCACGCCCAGATTTGTTGGAGTCGGCTCCAACTTTAGGCGAGTCGGCTCGAAGACGCGATGCCAAAAATAGAAACATTCAGATAGTTAAGGGGTCGACTCAAGAAAAATAAGGTGTCGGCTCCTGACAGTCGGGGGTCGACTCATGAAAAGCAAGGGGTCGACTCGAGAAGTGCTCAGAAAAATAACTCTCTGGAGTCTGAGCAGAGTCGACTCTACAGTCATGGAGTCGGCTCGACAATATCGGGGGTCGACTCTTGAAATCACAGGGGTCGACTCGAGAAAATCAGGAATCTCTGTATACTGAGTGGAGTCGACTCTGAAACTCTAGAGTCGGCTCCGGAACGTATCAAAAATCAGAGAATTTTCTGATTGACTTTGAAATTTATTCCAGATTAATTTTAAATCAATTTTTGACTTGAATATAATAAATTTGACATTAAGAATCAATTCAAGATATGTTCCAAAAACTCATTGATTGAAATATGAAGTATAAAAATTTCTTTTTGAAAGCTTAAACATGGAGCTTGAAGCTACTTTCCAATTGATTATAGTCATACTTAACATACTCATTGATTATGATAAATAAATTCATTGCTCATGTAAATAAATTCATTGCATCTTTTAATATACTCATGGCTTTTGGTAATCATCAAAATCAATAAAATTGGGGCAACAATTTCTCAACAATCTCCCCAACAGGTTGGCCAATGTTGAGATGCGTCTTCGAGGTATAGACCGACCGCGTAGGAGATTACTTAGGATGCCTTGAGCTGTCGCAGGCCGTTTGAAGGGAGATTCGTCTGCACTTGAATATTCTAAGGACTTAGAACGATTCGAGGGCAACTTAGCGCCGAGATCGGCTTGAAAATGCCGGGGGCCGAGTGGGGCTTGACCGGGGAAGGTCTGGGCCGACTCGGCCTGATCTTGGAGATGTCGAGGCCGAGTGGGGCCGACCAGGGGTGGCCGGGGCCGACTCAGCAGACTTGAAGATCGTGAGGGTCGGCGAGCTCTTTTAGAACCACCTCGGGGGTTTGTGTGCCGCTCGAGGGACGACTCGGCCGGGTACAGAGCCTTTAGGGTCTTGAACCGACTTGGGGGCATCTCCAAGCTGGACTGAGTGGTGTCCCATTAGTCGCAATGCCGGCGAGCTCCTTTAGAACCACCTCGGGAGTTTGTGTGTCGCCCGAGGGGCGACTCGACCGAGTACGGAGCTGTTAGAGACTTGAACTGACTCGGGGGCGTCTCCAAGCCAAACCGAGTGGTGTCCCGTTAGCCGCGATGCCGGTGAGTTCCTTTAGAACCACCTTGGGGGTTTGTGTGCCGCCCATGGGGCGACTCAATCGGGTACGGAGCTGTTAGGGACTTAAACCGACTCAGGGGCATCTCCAAGCCGGACCGAGTGGTGTCCCGTTAGCCGCGATGCCGGCGAGCTCCTTTAGAACTACCTCGGGGGTTTGTGTGCCGCCCAAGGGGCGACTCGACCGGGTACGGAGCTGTTAGGGACTTGAATCGACTCGGAGGCATCTCCAAGCCGGACCAAGTGGTGTCCCATTAGCCGCGATGCCGGTGAGCTCCTTTTGAACTTCCTCGAGGGTTTGTGTGCCGCCTGAGGGCGACTCAACCGGGTACGGAGCTATTAGGGACTTGAACCGACTCGGGAGCGTCTCCAAGCCAGACCGAGTGGTGTTCCGTTAGCCGCGATGCCGGTGAGCTCCTTTTGAACTACCTCGGGGGTTTATGTGTTGCTCGAGGGGTGACTCGATCGGGTACGAAGCTGTTAGGAACTTGAATCGACTCGAAGGCGTCTCCAAGCCAGACCGAGTGGTGTCCCGTTAGCCATGATGCCGATGAGCTCCTTTTGAACTGCCTTGGGGGTTTGTATGCTACCCGAGGGGCGATTCGATCAGGTACGGAGATGTTAGGGACTTGAACCAACTCGGGGGCATCTCCAAGCCGAACCGAGTGGTGTCCTGTTAGCTGCGATGCCGGTGAGCTCCTTTTGAACCATCTCGGGGGTTTGTGTGCCGTCCGAGGGGCGACTCGACTGGGTACGGAGCTATTAGGGAGTTGAACTAACTCGGAGGCGTCTCCAAGCCAGATCGAGTGGTGTCCTGTTAGCCGCGATGCCGGCGAGCTCCTTTTGAACCACCTCAGGGGTTTGTATGCCACCCAAGGGGCGACTCGATCGGGTACGGAGCTGTTAGGGACTTGAACCAACTCAAGGGCGTCTGCAAGCCGGGCCGAGTGGTGTCCCGTTAGCCGCAATGCCGACGAGCTCCTTTAGCAAGATCTAGTCCTTGAATGCAATGGAGAGTGGGCTGTGGCATTGGAAGGGACCCTTTTATTGCTCGTATTCTGGGGGATACATCATTGATAATATCGGCGAAGATTATCCGCGTTCCAGGTATGCGGAATGGGTTGTCCGTTGAGCTCTTCTAGTCTGTATGCCCCCCGGTGGAGTGTCTCGATGATACGGTAAGGACCCTCCTAGTTGGGGGATAGTTTGCCCCCCTATGTAGGCTTAGATACCTTAGCCTTTCTTAAAACCAAATCTCCATGGCGAAAGACCTTAGGACGAACTCGGGCGTTGAAGTACTTGGCTACCCGTTGATGGAAAGTCGCCATACGCAGCCTTGCCCGGTCATGTGCTTCGTCGATAAAGTCTAAGTTGGCTCGTATCAATGTGGAATTGTCTTCCTCATTGAAGGACTCCACGCGCGGACTGGGTAGTCCGATCTCAACAGGAATGACGGCTTCGGATCCGAAGACAAGACTGAAGGGGGTCTCGCCTGTCAGGGCTTTGGGGTCGTATGGTAAGCCCATATCATACTGGGGAGTTCCTCCACCCATCGACCTTTTGATCCATCTAGCCGAGTCCCGAGCCCTCTGAGAATGGTGCGATTCATGACCTCGGCCTCCCCGTTGGTCTGTGGGTGGCCGACAGAGGTGAATCGATGGTGAATGCCTAGCTCGCCACAGAAAGTCTTGAATGCTTCATTGTTGAACTGGCGACTGTTGTCCGTGACGAGGGTGCATGGTTGGCCAAAGCGGCATATAATCAACTTCTAGAAGAAGTTTTGACTTTACTATCGGTGATCTTAGCCAGTGCCTTGACCTTGACCCACTTGGTAAAATAGTCGATGGCTACTAGCAAGAATCTCCGCTGTCCCGAAGCTGGGAGGAATGGCACAAGGATGTCCATTCCCCACTGGACGAAGGGCCAGGAGGCTGAGAGCGGGTTGAGCAGGGTAAACGGTTGGTGTTGGATGTGTGCATGGCGCTGGCAACCATCCCACTTCTGAACTAGTTTGGCAGTGTCCTCCCTCATGGTAAGCCAGAAGTATCCCTGCCGAAGGGCCTTCTGGGCCAGGGACCTGCCCCCCAGGTGATTTCCGCAGATGCCTTCATGGATTTCTTTAAGGATGTAGTCGACGTCGGCAGGTCCTACACATTTGAGCAGGGGGTAAGAGAATGACCTCCTGTATAGACGTCCGTCTAGGAGGACGAATTTGGAAGCCCTCCACTTAAGCAACTTGGCTTCATTGCGATCATCAGGGAGGGTGTCGTCAGTGAGATAGTGGATGTAGGCATCCATCCATATAGGCTCTTGGGCGAGCGGGAGGACTTCCTCGCCATCTTCTATGCTGAGTCTTTCTAGGTATTCGATGTAGGCATCTCTTGCGATACTGTCGGCGGAGGTAGCCAAGCGGGAAAGGATGTCGGCCTTGGCGTTCTCACTACGGGGGATGTAACTGATGCTGAAATAAGCTAACGGAGAGACCAAGAGCCGAACTTTGCCTAGGTATTGAGTCATAGCAGGGTCACGCGCCTTGTACTCTCCGTTGATTTGTCCGGAGATGAGTTGTGAGTCAGTGAAAGCTCTGAGATGCCTTATTCCCAATTCTTGGGCCAGCTTTAATCCTGCCAGCAAGGCCTCGTACTCGGCCTGGTTATTGGTGGCTTTGAATAGAAATCGTAGGGCGCATTCTGCCTTCTCTCCACCCGGTCCGGTGAGAATGAGACCGACACTGCTTCCCTAAGAGTTTGACGCACCGTCTACATGGAGAATCCAGGTTTCTCCATCGTTGCTTGGCCCGGGCTCATGTTGTTCCATGGAAACCTCCCTGATCTCCTCATCTGCCCAAGTGCACTCGACTAGGAAATCGGCTAGGACTTGGGACTTCAAGGCCGGTCGCGCTTGGAATGAGAGGTCAAACTCTCCTAGCTTGATGGCCCACTTGGCGAGTCGGCCTGAGGTGTCTGGACGAGCTAGAATGGCTCAGAGGGGCTGGTCTATGAGCACCACTATGGGATGAGCTTGAAAATAAGGGCGGAGATGCCGAGCGATGATGATTAGAGCGAAAATGATTTTTTCTGTCTTGGAGTACCTGACTTCTGCACCGTGGAGCACCTTGCTCACGTAATAAATGGGCTTCTGGGTTCCATCAGCGTCAAGACGCACCAAGACTGAGCTAACGACCTCAGAAGAAGCAGCTAGGTAGAGGAAGAGACTTTCCCCGTCCCTTGGTTTGGATAGGAGCGAAGGAGAAGACAGAAACGCCTTCAGGTCATCGAAGGCTTTCTGGCAGTCGTCCGTCCACTCGAAGCTGTTTACTTTCCGTAGGGCCTTGAAGAAGGGCAAGCACCTCTTGGCTGATCTGGAGAAGAAGCGACTTAAAGCCGCCACCCTTCCCGTTAGTCGCTGTACTTCCTTCTTGTTGGATGGTGTTCTCATGTCGAGGATAGCGCTGATTTTCTCTGGGTTTGCTTCGATCTCCCGCTGAGTCATCATAAAGCCAAGGAACTTGCCCGTCGTGACTCCGAAGGCGCATTTCTTGGGATTTAGCTTGACCTGGAAGCGGCGGAGGTTGCTGAAAGTTTCCTCTAGATTAGAGACATGATCAGAAGCATGGATGCTCTTGGTCAGCATGTCATCCACGTAGACTTCCATGTTCCGACCTAGCTGATCCTGAAACACCCTGTTCATCAATCTTTGATAGGTCGCCCCTGCATTCTTGAGATCGAAGGGCATCACTTTGTAGCAATAAATCCCCTTTTCTATCACAAAGGATGTGTACTCTTCATCACTGGGGTCCATCCTTATCTGATTGTATCCGGAGAAGGCATCCATGAAGCTAAGGAGCCCATGGCCAGAGGTGGAATCTACCAGCTGGTCTATCCTTGGCAGAGGGAAACTGTCTTTCGGATACGCCTTGTTGAGGTCGGTGAAGTCGATGCAAATTCTCCAGCTCCCGTTTGCCTTTCGCACCATGACCACGTTGGCCAGCCAGCTAGGGTAATGCACCTCTCGGATGTGGCCGGCACTGAGCAGTTTGTTAACCTCCTCATCGATGGTCCTTTGTCGCTCGGGAGTGAAGCTCCTCTTCCTCTAGAGGATTGGACGGTGCTTTGGATCGATGTTGAGCTTGTGGGTGATTACTTCTGGAGGAATGCTGGGCATGCCAGATACTGACCAAGCGTGTTGACCCAATTGATGATTTTGATGATTAACAAAACTATTTGAGTATAACAATTGAAGGCTCTAATAATTTTGATTAAGTTTTTCAGATTATAAGTCAATTGAATGATCAAAATCAGGAGTTAAATCGTGTTCTGGATCGAATCTAATGTCTAGGTAAGATTGCAGACATTAGAGTCGACTCCGAGAATCACATAGCCGACTCCAGAATCTGGCACGGAAGTTAGAGTCGACTCCGAGACTGTTAGAGCCGACTCTCACAGAAGAAACAGAACGTTGATTTTTCTGGCCCCGACTTAGAGTCGACTCCGGGTATGTTAGAGTCGACTCCAAAAAAGTTTCTTGTCGACCCCAGAAAAGTCAGAGACGACTCCAGAATTAACGGATAAAAGTGTTTTGAGTTAGAGCCGACTCCAGAAAAGTTAGAGTCGACTCCAACCCACCTGGAACGAAAAATCAAATTGCCAGATCATCTCTAACGGTAATATTTCTATTTTACCTTATTTCTAACGGATATATTTTGTTATAAGGTACACTCCAATGGATAGTTTTCTTTCAAAAATGGCTTGAAAGAAATCTATAAAAAGGAAAGACTATCATTCAAAATAAGAAGAGAGACAAAACGAAAAAAAAAAGAGGAAAATCGGAAATAGAGAAATCCCAATTCAAAAATCCGAAAAAGAGAGAGCCTGAATCTCAAGAGAAAAATCTTCTAGCTCAATCCACTCCACTCCAAAAAGCTCAAGAGGAATCCAAGGCATTCAAATCAAAGTTTTGGTGGATTTCCCAGATTGGAGAAAGAGGATCAGTTTCTAGCTTCTCAACTCTTCTCAACTGCTTCAACTGTGAAGAATCGGAGCTGAGGCTTGATTCAATCCAACAAGGAGAAGAAGAAGAAGAAAAGAAGAAAAGCTCAAAAGCCAACCAACTACAAATCAGGCTTTTCTAAACCTTGTTCTTTTATTTGATTATTTGCTCATTGAGGAGCTGTGTACTTGAAAAACACTATTTCTATTATTTGTATCTAGTTCAGTCTGGGGGATTGAACTAGTGGAGGTAGTCTTACCTCGATACAAGCTTGGTATAGCTTGTGTTAGGGTTTTTGTGCTGGTGAGCCCGGAAAACCAGCTGGGTTCGTTGTGATCCCGGGAAAACAACAAGTTTGAGTTGTGAGCTTGTAAAACAACTCGGCTGTAATCAAGAAGATTATAGTGTGGACCCAAGTGAATCTTGGGAGTGGACGTAGGTGTTGGATACACCGAACCACTATAAAATCTTTGTGTTTGCCGTGTCTCCTTTATCTCTATCTCTATCTCTATCTTATTGATTGTATTTTATTTTGCATCTGCATTCACTTTCACTCACACTAAGCAAACAAATATTTCAAAAGGTTTAAATTTTTTAAAGAACCCAATTCACCCCCCCTCTTGGGTTGTCATCTGGGCCAACAATTGGTATCAGAGCTAGTGCTCATTAGATTTTGATCACACGATCAAGAGCTAAAGATCCAAATGGCAGCTCAAGTTGGATCATTTGCTGAAGGTCATTCTACGAATAGACCTCCACTGTTTAATGGTTCAAATTATTCTTATTGGAAAGCAAGAACGAGGATATTCATTCAAGCTTCTGATTATAAATTATGGGGTGTTATAATTAATGGACCTAGTACACCCACACATGTTATTGATGGCACTATTGTTCCTAAGCCCGAAAGGGACTGGAATGATAATGATAGGAAGATGGCACAGCTTAACGCTAAAGCCATGAATGTTTTATATTGCTCCTTAGATGCAAATGAATTTAATAGAATCTCCACATGTATTTCCGCAAAGGAGATTTGGGATAGATTAGAGGTTACCCATGAGGGTACCAACCAAGTAAAAGAATCTAAAATTAATATTCTTGTTCATAAATATGAGTTGTTTAGCATGGAACAATCTGAAACCATTGCATGCATGTACACTAGATTTACAGATATTTTAAATGGTTTAAAAAGTCTTGGTAAGACATATACTAACTCCGAACTTGTTCGAAAAATTCTTAGGTCACTACCAAGATCATGGGAAGCAAAAATGACAGCAATCCAAGAAGCAAAGGACCTCAACACTCTGCCCTTAGAGGAGCTTCTAGGATCACTGATGACCCATGAGTTGACAATGAAGCAGCACATAGAGGAGGACACAAAGAAGAAGAAAGTAATTGCCCTCAAAGCTGCAAAAGAAGAAGAGAGCAGCAGCGATGACGATGATGATGATGATGAAGAGACTTCTCTCTTAGCTAAAAAGTTTAAAAGATTCATGAGAAGAAAGAAACCCTTCCACAAGAAGAAATTTGGAGCAAAGTGGGAAGGAGAAAAGGATAAGAACAAGGACAAGGACAAAGAAAAAGAGAAAGACCCCTTGACTTGCTATGAGTGTAATAAACCGGGGCACTTTAGGAATGAATGTCCTAAATTGAAGAAAGCTTACAAAAAAAAAAGAAGGCTTATGTGGCGACTTGGAGTGATAGCGAGGAAACTTCTTCCGAAGAAGAAGAACAAAAGGAAGTCGCAAATGTATGTTTTATGGCGGACGACAACGATGAGGTAAGTTCCGATAACCCTTGCGATGAGTTTGCATTTGATGAATTATTTGATGCTTTTAATGAACTTGTCGGGGATTTCAAAGTTTTGAAAAAGAAACACAAGCTTTTGAAAAATAAAAATTTAACTTTCAAGGAAGATCTTAATAATGAAGTTAAGAAACTTAAATCTGAAAATGAAATTTTGATAAAAGAAAAAGAATTAATTTCCAATGAAAATGATAAACTAAGGAAAGAGGTTGAAAAACATAAGAACATAGTTGATAAGTTTACCTTAAGCTCAACTAAATTGGACATGTTATTAAATAGTCAAAAAGCAGTTTTTGACAAAGCCGGATTAGGGTATAACACCTTAAGAAAACAAAAATCACTGAAAAATATTTTTGTGCATACTGGCCAAAGTAATTTTACATGCTTTAAATGCAATCAAAAAGGATATAAATCTTATGAATGTAAAATTCTAAAACCTAATAAAGACTTAAATATTAAAGGAAAGAAAATTTGGGTTCCTAAAGGAACACTTGTTTATGCTACTAACCATGAAGGACCCAAGAAAGCTTGAATACCTAAACATAAGACTTGATCATCTTTGTAGGAGTGGCTTGGCCAAAAGATCAAAGCGAAAGTGGTATCTTGATAGCGGCTGCTCAAGGCACATGACGGGTGACAAAGATCAATTCATCACCCTCGAAAGCAAAAGAGGTGGAGTAGTTACATTTGGGGACAATGGCAAAGGCCAAATCTTGGGGTTTGGTAACATTCAAATAACTCCCTCCACATATATTGAAAATGTACTTTATGTTGATGGTTTAAAGCATAACTTAATTAGTATAAGCCAATTATGTGACAAAGGTTTTAAAGTATCATTTGAATCTTCTATATGCACAGTAGCTAATACCATTGATAATAGCATTGTTTTATTGGAAATAGAAATGGCAATGTATACTTGATTGACTTAGACAATTTATCTACCAATAATCATTGCTTAGTTGCTAATAATGCTAATATGAATGAGATTGGTTGGCTGTGGCATCAAAGATTAGGTCACGCAAGCACACACCTGATTTCAAAACTAATTAGAATGGATTTAGTAAAAGGTCTACCTAAAATAGATTTTGAAAATAACAAAATATGTGATGCATGTCAGTTTGGAAAATAAACGAGAAGTTCTTTTAAATCTAAAAATGTTGTTTCAACTTCTAGGCCATTAGAGCTACTTCACATGGACCTTTTGGACCAACTAGAACCACAAGTCTAGGAGGAAAGAAATATGGTCTTGTGATAGTAGATGATTACTCTAGATTCACTTGGGTAATGTTTTTAGCTCAGAAAGATGAGACTTTCTCGATATTCCTGAAATTCTTCAAGAAAGTAACTAATGAGAAAAACACTACCATAGTGTCTCTAAGAAGTGATCATGGAACTGAATTTGAAAATCACTTATTTGAAAGTTTTTGCAATGAAAATGGTATTAATCATAATCTTTCTGCACCAAGAACCCCTCAACAAAATGGAGTAGTTGAAAGAAAAAATAGAACTCTAGAAGACATGGCCCGTACCATGCTATGTGAAAGTAAACTCCCAAAATACTTTTGGGCGGAAGCTATTAACACAGCATGTTACATCCTAAATAGAGCATTAATAAGACATATTTTAAAGAAAACACCTTATGAATTATGGCATGATAGAAAACCCAACATTAAATATTTTCATGCATTTGGTTGTAAATGTTTCATTCATAATAATGGTAAAAATAACTTAGGTAAATTTGATGCAAAATCTGATGAAGGAATATTCTTAGGTTATTCAACAACTAGTAAAGCATATAGAGTATTCAATAAAGGAAGTTTAATAGTTGAAGAATCTATTCATGTAGTTTTTGATGAATCTTTAGCATCAAGTTCCAAAAAGATTGATGATGAGGAAGATACAAACATTCTCGAAAACAATCTTGAAAAACTTAATATTGAGGTATCTTCAGATCATGAACAAGAAGCTAAAGATAATGATTCGCCTAATGCTGATGTTATTAATACTAATCATAATGATGTAGATCTACCAAGAGATTGGAGATACGCTTATAGTCATCCCAAGGAATTGATTATAGGTGATCCATCTCAAGGAATAAGAACTAGATCATCTATGAGAAATATTAGTAATCACCTTGCATTTGTTTCCCAAATTGAACCTAAAACTATTGAAGAAGCCGAAAAAGATAATAATTGGATGTTAGCTATGCAAGAAGAATTAAACCAATTCACTAGAAATAATGTATGGACATTAGTGGAAAGACCTAAAGATCATTCTGTTATAGGATCAAAATGGGTTTTTAGAAATAAACTAGATGAAAATGGCATAGTAATTAGAAACAAAGCTAGATTAGTTGCAAAAGGATATAATCAAGAAGAAGGTATTGATTTTGATGAAACCTTTGCACCTGTAGCTAGATTAGAAGCCATTAGGCTATTACTTGCATTTGCATGTCACATGAACTTTAATTTATTTCAAATGGATGTCAAAAGTGCATTTTTAAATGGATTAATAAATGAAGAAGTATTTGTTGAACAACCACCGGGATTTGAAGATCATGAATTTTCAAATCACGTTTTTAAATTGCACAAAGCTTTATATGGTTTGAAACAAGCACCTAGAGCTTGGTATGATAGACTAAGTAAATTTTTGATTGAAAATGATTTTACAAGAGGAAATGTTGATAAAACATTGTTTTTGAAAAGAAAAGATAAAGATTTACTTGTAGTTCAAATTTATGTTGATGACATTGTATTTGGTGCTACTAACAATCTTCTATGTCAAGAGTTTGCTAAGTTAATGCAGGGAGAATTTGAAATGAGCATGATGGGAAAACTCAATTTCTTCCTTGGACTCCAAATCAAGCAAAGCAAAGAGGAATCTTTATCAATCAAACAAAATACACAAGAGAAATTCTAAAGAAGTTTGGTATGGAATCAATCAAACCCCTCGGAACACCAATGAGTCCTTCATGCAAGCTGGACAAAGATGAAGAAGGTAAGAAGGTTGATCAAAAATATTATCGAGGTATAATCGGATCCCTACTTTACTTAACTGCAAGTAGACCAGACATAATGCTTGCTGTTTGCTTATGTGCTAGATTTCAGTCTGAACCTAAAGAATCACATTTAATTGCTGTTAAAAGAATTCTTAGATACCTTAGTGGAACAAAAAATGTAGGTTTATGGTATTCTAGAGACTCAACATTAAATCTGATTGCTTATTCTGATTCTGATTATGCTGGATGTAAGTTAGATAGAAAAAGCACAAGTGGTGCATGCCAATTCTTAGGAAGTAACTTAATCTCATGGTTTAGCAAAAAGCAAAATTCGGTTGCATTATCTACTGCTGAAGCAGAATATGTTGCAGCTGGAAGTTGCTGTGCTCAAATCCTATGGATTAAGAGACAACTTGAAGACTATGGTATCACACTTGATAAGACACCTATAAGATGTGATAATACAAGTGCAATCAATCTAACTAAAAATCCAATTCAACATTCTAGAACAAAACATATTGAAATTAGATATCACTTCATAAGAGAACATGTTACCAATAATGAAATTTGTCTTGATTATGTGAATACTGAAGAACAATTGGCAGATATATTTACAAAACCCTTAAGTGAAGAGAGATTTTGTTATCTTAGAGGAGAATTAGGAGTTTGTGATCCTTTGGAATAGTTTTCTGAAACTCTTAAGGACATCTATCTAGATTTCATCAATTTCTTAAAAAATCTTGATATTCAATAAGGAAATCTATCTAGATCTTGATTCATTGTTTTCCCAATTGCTAAGGAACATTTATCTAGAATTTGATGATTAATTGGAATAGTTTCAGATCCTTGAAACTTGATTTTTTATCTCTGAAACTGTTAGAGTCGACTCTAACAGTTTGTGGAGTCGACACCTTGGTTTTGATGTTCTGTCTAAGCAATTAGAGCCGACTCTGGCTTCTGTAGAGCCGACTCTAATTCGAGCGCTGACAGACTTTCTGGTTCGGAGCCGACACCCAGTTTTCGGGAGTCGACTCTAGGTCGAACTAGGTCAAAAATAAAAAGGCGGAGTCGACCCCAAATCATTCCATCTGTCTCCAAAACCCCTCCAAGAAGTTCCAAAGCCTTTCCAACTTCCCCAATCTTCTCAAAGCCTTTAATTACACATTCCAATCTTCTCAATGGCACCCAAGAGGCGCGGTTTCGTCGGTGGAGCGTCCGTTCCCATGAGGCACGCACGATTCGGAGGCAACCCTCGCCATCCTCCTCTTCGGCCACTCAAGAAGATTCCCCTCCTTCACCTCTTCAACCAAAGTAGATCAACTAGCCGGTAAGACTATCACAACTGGTAGGAAGGTCAACTTTGATTTCTTTGAGTCGGAGGGCTTTACAATAGGAAGATGTTTAAGAGAAATGGGGTGGGAAAAGATTTGCTCATTAGATATCCCCACTTATCCTGCACTAGTCAGAGAGTTTTACAATGATTTGAGTAGAGGAGAAAGCGGTTTAATCAGTATTGTAAGAGGAACAAGAGTCACAATAACCGCTGAAATACTTGGAAATTTGTTAGAAATGCCCACAATTGGTATTATGGAATATCAGCATGAAGATAGAAGTGGTGCATTGTCAAGAATGTTAGGGAGGAATGTAACCGAGTTTGAGGAAATCCTTGCAAATCAATTAAATCTGGAGCTCAGGTTACTACACAACATATGTGGAAGAATTTTATTTCCAAAATTGGTAGATTTGAGTACGTCTCGGAGCGAGACATTCTTTTGATGGATTGTATAATTACTGGAAAGCCAGTCAACCTAGCTAGCATGATGATTGGATATATGGCAGAGGCTGCTACAAAGAAAAGATCTACACTGCCATATGGTATGGTTTTGACATTGATTTTTAGAAGCCAAAGTGTGCTTATTATGGATAATGAACCCCTAAGAAAATTAAGGCACACTGACTATTATAGTATCTCTACTATTCATCGGATGGGCTTCAAGAAATTAAACGGTATATGGATGAAAGGAGGACGGGAAGAAAGAGCTGAGAGAGATAGAGCTGAAGAGGACAGAGTAGAAGATATCCCTGGACCATCCACTGCGGGACCATCAGTCCCTGATCCATTTATTGCGGGACCATCTACAGCTGGACCTTCAGAGGCCGGACCGAGCACAGTTCCCTCTCCTCCACATCAGTCTATTACTGCTTCTGGGAGATTCTCTGATGAGCAGATTGGTCAGTTAAGAGCCTTGCTTGCTGAATATATAGTCAGAGATCTCATGAGATTAATCAATTAAAAGAAGACTTCAATCAACTAAAAGAAGAACTTAACTCGAGACTGGACATGATCTCCTTTTCCATAAGCAATTCTGTTGAATCCTTTGGTGCTGAACTTCACAAAATCTTTGAAAGGATGGAAGGCATTGCTGATGGCTCGGGATCTTATGTTCATGCAACTGGTCAACTGAAGAAGGACATTGACCTTGCAGTCTCACAGATTGAAGCTTGTCTTGAAAATTTTAAGAAATCTCAACAAGATGATGTAATGGAAATCATAGGTCACTTGAAGAAAATTGTATTCAAACATATCTGACCTTGATTTTGATAGTTTGTATTTAGGAATTTTTGAATATCTAATGTATTTCATTTTGGAATGTACATGAATCAACTTATGTAATGTATCTTACTTATGAAATGCAATTACACATTTTTAAATCTGTCTATGATTGACTGCTTGAATCCCTATGTCTTATTGAACCTAAATTTTTCTCTAATAACTTTCTTTATCTAATACTCTTCTTATTGCTGATAACAAAAAAGGGGGAGAGATGGTTGAATATGCAAAGAAAAGAAGACTTGAGATTTTAATGAGAGATGGTTGTATATGCAAAAAGAAAGAAAGAAAGGGGAGAAATGATTGTTTATGTAAAAAGAAAGAGACTTGAAATTTTGATTAGTTCAATTAAAATTCGATTTTTATATAGGGGGAGCTATTCAATGCAGGGGGGGCTTAACAACAAGCTTAATTGCAATTTTCTGTACATTTAGTTTAAATGTTCATAATCGACATCGTGCACAATTTTAAAAGATCACTTTGAATATTGGCATCAAATCCTTCATTAAAAATATTTTAAGCTTTAAAATGACTATAATCGTTAGTTCGAATGAATTTTTTTATGCATATACTCAAAGTTTTTGTTATCATCAAAAAGGGGGAGATTGTTGACCCAATTGATGATTTTGATGATTAACAAAACTATTTGAGTATAACAATTGAAGGCTCTAATGATTTTGATTAAGTTTTTCAGATTATAAGTTAATTGAATGATCAAAATCAGGAGTTAAATCGTGTTCTGGATCGAATCTAATGTCTAGGTAAGATTGCAGACATTAGAGTCGACTCGAGAATCACAGAGCCGACTCCAGAATCTGGCACGGAAGTTAGAGTCGACTCCGAGACTGTTAGAGCGACTCTCACAGAAGAAACAGAACGTTGATTTTTCTGGCCCCGACTTAGAGTCGACTCCGGGTATGTTAGAGTCGACTCCAGAAAAGTTTCTTGTCGACCCCAGAAAAGTCAGAGACGACTCCAGAATTAACGGATAAAAGTGTTTCGAGTTAGAGCCGACTCCAGAAAAGTTAGAGTCGACTCCAACCCACCTGGAACGAAAAATCAAATTGCCAGATCAGCTCTAACAGTAATATTTCTATTTTACCTTATTTCTAACGGATATTTTGTTACAAGGTACACTCCAACGGATAGTTTTCTTCCAAAAATGGCTTGAAAGAAATCTATAAAAAGGGAAGACTATCATTCAAAAACAAGAAGAGAGACAACACGAAAAAAAAAGAGGAAAATCGGAAATAGAGAAATCTCAATTCAAAAATCCGAAAAAGAGAGAGCCTGAATCTCAAGAGAAAAATCTTCTAGCTCAAATCCACTCCACTCCAAAAAGCTCAAGAGGAATCCAAGGCATTCAAATCAAAGTTTTGGTGGATTTCCCAGATTGGAGAAAGAGGATCAGTTTCTAGCTTCTCAACTCTTCTCAACTGCTTCAACTGTGAAGAATCGGAGCTGAGGCTTGATTCAATCCAGCAAGGAAAAGAAGAAAAGAAGAAAAGCTCAAAAGCCAACCAACTACAAATCAGGCTTTTCTAAACCTTGTTCTTTTATTTGATTATTTGCTCATTGAGGAGCTGTGTACTTGAAAAACACTATTTCTATTATTTGTATCTAGTTCAGTCTGGGGGATTGAACTAGTGGAGATAGTCTTACCTCGGTACAAGCTTGGTATAGCTTGTGTTAGGGTTTTTGTGTTGGTGAGCCCGGAAAACCAGCTGGGTTCGTTGTGATCCCGGGAAAACAACAAGTTTGAGTTGTGAGCTTGTAAAACAACTCGGCTGTAATCAAGGAAGATTATAGTGTGGACCCAAGTGAATCTTGGGAGTGAACGTAGGTGTTGGATACACCGAACCACTATAAAATCTTTGTGTTTGCCGTGTCTCCTTTATCTCTATCTCTATCTCTACCTTATTGATTGTATTTTGTATTTGCATCTGCATTAACTTTCACTCACACTAAGCAAACAAATATTTCAAAAGGTTTAAATTTTTTTAAGAACCCAATTCACCCCCCCTCTTGGTTGTCATCTGGGCCAACAAAGCGAAAAAGTCTGAGTTGGCCCGCAGGAAGGTCAGGAAGCGATCGCGATCCTCCGAGGGGAGGAGTTCGCCGATGCGCACGGTCTTCGCCGGATCATCCCCGAGGGAAAGGTTAGGAGGTGCTTGGCTGGCTCCCCTCTCCTGTCGGACTCCATGAGGCTTGACGCCGTGTGATAGTAGGGAAGAACTGAACCGATCTTGCCTTTCATCTCCCCAACACCTCCGCTAGTAGGGAACTGCACCATCAAGCGTCAGATGGAGATAATCGCATCCAATAGATTTAAGCCTGGGCGCCCGAGAATGACGTTGTATGCCAAGGGGACCCGCACAACCAAGAACTTCATGATCACTGTGCTTTGGCTTGGCGGTGTTCCGGCTGTTACAGGCAAAGATATCTCGCCCTCAACCCTTACCGAATCCCTGGTGAATCCAACCAACGAGGTTGCTACAGGCTGTAGAGAGTCTAGAGATAATCCCATCCGAACAAATGTGTCATAAGTGAGGATGTCAGCTGAGCTGCCACTATCAACCAATATCCTTTTTATAGGGTGCTTGGCAATCGTCATAGAGATGGCGATGCCTTCATTGTTTACATTCTCAAAATTAACTAGTCTCCCCCCCCGAGAACTACATTACCCGGTGCGTCCTCTCCTCTTGGCTGCTTGGATGAGGAAGACGCTCCCCAAGACACTATTCCAACTGTCCGCTCTGTGGGGGTGTTGTCGACAGCGGCCTGAGCAGGTGGGGGTCTCATGAGTGCTGGCAGCGGTTGTGGCCCCTTCTGGACATATTTGCCGAGGTAGCCTCTCTGGATGAGCTCCTCAATAGCGTGCTTCAAGCTGAAGCAGCTGTCGGTGTCATGCCTGTAGTCTCGATGGAATCGGCAATAACGACTCTTATCGCGGGGAGGACCTTTCTTCATAGGAGGAGGGCATTGGAGATAAGGCTCACCCTCGATTTTCATCAGGATATGGGATCGAGGGGCGAGAAGAGACATGAGCTTGCTCTCGTCGGGGACGGGGCTTCAATGCCTGTTGTCAGATCGGTGAGACAAGTCAGGCTGCCGGTGGCGAGAGGGCCTGCTCGGCTCAGGACGAGCAGGCTTGCAGTTGGAGCTCCTTGATGATTCCCGACGGGTGAGGTCGGCCTCATCTGCGCGGATGTACTTTTGAGCTCGGAGGAGAAGGTCGGAGTAGGAACCGGAGGCTTTTTGTCCAGAGAAAAGGTGAAGTAGGATGGGAGGAGTCCCCGCTTCAGCGCCAGCGTTGCCACCATGTCGTCTAGATGGTAGACTTCAAGGGCAGCAGTTTTGAACCGGGACACGAAGTCCCGCAAAGATTCCCCCTCCTTCTGGCACACGAAGAAGAGGTTGTTCGTGACCCTCGGGATTTGCCGGCAGGCATCAAAATGTGCCAGAAAGGCCTTTTCCAGCTCCCGAAAGGAGTCGATGCTATGGGAGGACAGGCGCGAGTGCCAAGCGCGAGCAGCCTTCCACAGAGTAGCAGGGAAAGCTTTGCAGAGAAGGGCATCTGACGCACCCTGAACTTGCATCATGGCCTTGTAGCTCTCGAGGTGGTTGAGAGGATCCATCGTACCATCGTACGGATCTATCTGGGGGAATCGAAATCTAGAGGGGACGGGCTCCTCCAGTATTCGGCGAGTGTAAGGAGGACGGGTGTCATACTCCTCCTCCGGTTGGTTGTTGATCTTCCTGACGAGCTTGTCTAGTCACCGGTTGTACTCGTCCAGGTGCTCCTCCACCTGGCGGTTGATTGTCGGGGCCCTCCGAGATGGCTCAGAGGATGAGGAAGAGGAAGATGAAGAAGAAGAAGAAGGACGCGGAAAATGGGATTTCCACTTTGGTTCCTCCTAGCGGTGCGGCTTTGGAGGAAACTTGCTCGGGCCACAATCTGGAGATCGCGGCCGCTTGAGGGACTCACGACGAGGCTTCCTTGGAGAAGCTCAGCGACGACCGACCTCTCATTGAGGAGAACCTCCCCTTGCAGACTGTTGACTTGCAGGGAGAGCGGTCTGATGCTAGGTGGCCACAGACTGCTGCTGCTGAAGTCCGTGGACCATGGCGGTGAGGGTCTGAACTTGCCGAGTGAGGGTTGCCAGCTGCTCCACAGCCGGGGCAACCGCTTCTGGTTGAGGGGAAATGATGGGAGGATCAGCGACAGGTATGTTGGTCTCCTGCTGCTTAGTCGGGGGAAGATGCTCCCCCTGGGTGGCTGACTGAGGCATCCTGAGCTCGTGTCATCACTATTGTTGGGAGAGGGAGAGAAAAGAGAAGTATACTGTAGAGTTTGGGCTTTCTTTGCTTGCCTGCCCCCTTCCTAGCGCGCCAATCTGATGATGCCTGATCACCGGTCTCGAACATCGGGAGAAGAGAGCTGCTTAATCTGTGATCCCATGCCTGATCGGATGGCCTGCAAAAAGTCCTAAGACCGGAGGGATGCTCCGGTGGGGACCCTTCGATGCTCAAGTCAGTAACTGGGGTTACAGCTTAGGGAGAGCTCAGACGAGCTCTGGGGAGGAAAGATGAGTCCTCCGAAAGAGGGGAATCCCTTTCTGTGTATCAGGGTAGCGAGTGTATGAGTTTGCGTCCTTGTTCCTGAGTAGACTTACCCTTTTATAGGGGGTTGACACCTGCACAACCACATGGAGTTCCGTAAGAAAGGAATGTCCGCGGGGTTTGTGGGGTTGTGTGAATTTGGGCTGGTCGGTGGGTCCCATCCCATCGGAGAGGGAAAAACGGTGGTTGGTGAACTACATCCCATCGATCAGTGGGGCTGACAGGTAGTTAGGTCCAGTCCCATCAGCGGCATGGCCAGTGGGTAGTTGGGCCTGGGGATGCCAGGCGGCGCGCGTCAGAAGGACGGCGCCGCGAACAGCCATGATCGTTCTGGGGCCGACCTGAGACAACCTGGACCCCCCAGAGGGCGCCGAGGCCGAGCAGGGCCGACTCGGCTGACCTGAAGATGCTAGAGCGGGGCCGACCAGAGAAGGTCGGGGCCGACTCGGCCGACTCGGAGATGCCGGGGCTGAGCGGAGCCGACCAGGGGATGTCGGGACCGACTTGGCTGACTCAGAGATGCCGGGGCCGAGCGGGCCGACCAGAAAAGGTCGGGGCCGACTTGGCCGATTCGGAGACGCCAAGGCTGAGCGGGGCCGACCAGGAAATGTCGGGGGCGACTTGGCCGACTCAGAGACGCCGAGGCCGAGCGGGGCCGACCAGGGAAGGTCGGGGCTGACTTGGCCGACTCAGAGACGCCGGGGCCGAGCGGGGCCGACCAGGGAAGGTCGGGGCTGACTTGGCCGACTTGGAGATGCCGGGGCCGAGCGGGGCCGACCAGGAAAGGTCGGGGCCGACTTGGCCGATTCGGAGACGCCTGGGTCGAGCGGGGCCGACCAGGGAAGGTCGGGGCCGACTTGGCCGACTTGGAGATGCTGGGGCTGAGCGGGGCCGACCAGGGAAGATTGGGGCCGACTTGGCCGACTTGGAGATGCCGGAGCCGAGCGGGGCCGACCAGGAAAGGTCGGAGCTGGCTTGGCTGATTCGGAGATGCCTGGGCCAAGCGGGGCCGACCAGGGAAGGTCGGGGCTGACTTGGAGATGCTGGGGTTGAGCGGGACCGACCAGGGAAGATCGGGGCCGACTTGGCCGACTTGAAAAATGCCGAGACGGAGCTGCCTTAAGATTTAAATTTGTCATAATTACCTTCGTGGCTACATCAGCCACATCAATTTCTTTTCTCAGCTTCATGTGGTGGAAAAGAGAACAGCACAAGGTGGTGTGAGATTAGCTGTAACCCAACCAAATTTTCAGCAAAGACATTGGAGAGAACCTGAAGTTTTGTGGGATGAATCACAAAGTCGAAAATTTTCACTTAAGTTTTTACTTTGAAAATCACTGCTATACTTGTAAATTGCTTTTTTTTAACGAGTTGCTCTGTTTCTGTACTTGTTGGAATCAAATATAATCTCCATAAAAATTCACCAAGAATTTTTTTATTCCTTTTTCCCCTCGGAAACAGAATTGTGGTTCTTTTCTGGTTGTGGTTGGTATATCTTGTGCCGTTTTATTCTTCTATGTTTTTTACCTCTAAAAAACATGGCAATGACCGCACGCGACCATGCCGAACCATTCAAGTTGACAGGCACATGCTGTCATCCGTACAAGTTAAAGAAAGGTGCCAACGAACACGTTTTCCTTCATCACCTCTCCAGGGAACCAGCTTGGCGTGCAGCGATAATGATCCTTATCCCTTACTTTGCTGGGCGAATGGCGACAATTCTTAGGAAAAGATCGGACCCCAAATAAGTTTTTTTTTTTTTTAACATTTATCATGCATTTGGTAGCAAATAATTAAGACAAGCTAGATCCATGATGAGATTAACTTTGACAGGTAGATGGAGCATAAATAATGCGGTCCCTTTGCCTTCTTCGAGACAAGAATTTTGCGGTCCTGGCACGGAGAGTAGGTGTTCGTCTCCACATCGCTTGGAGGTGTGATGCTGCGTTCCGCATCACAGCAATAAATAGGACAGAACAGTAGCAAGCTACAGGAGAGGACACAGGAACTCCAAGAGGGGTGGGGAGGCAAGGGAAGGAGGAAAGAAAGGGGATGGATCTGCTTGTCGTCCTCCGTATCTTTGTTCTCTCTTTAGTAACTACAGCGCCATGGGCTGATGCTTGGGGCAAGGATGGCCATTTCATGGTCTGTAAAATAGCAGACGTATGACACCAAACCCACCCCCTTTCTGGCCTTCCTTGGTTTCTTCTATTCGGTGTCGTGTCCAGGATCTAACGAGTTGAATTTTTCTCCTGTCAAATGGGGTAGAAATATTTCTCGGAGAAAACTTCGAAGGCAGTGCTGGATCTCCTTCCGAAGTCGGCGGAAGGGGAGCTGGCATCAGTGTGCTCGTGGGCCGACGAGATCCGCTTCCATTACCGGTGGTCGAGCCCCCTCCATTACGCCAATACCCCTGATTGCACTTACAAGTACTCGAGTATGCTCTTCCTTCTCCTGAATTCATTTTCATTTTTACTTGCAAATTTGGATAAAAGCCTGATTTTTTTGGGGGGTTAAATTTCATGTGATTGCAATGGGAAATGGGTTTTATTGCAATCAGAACTATTCCCAATTAGAAGAGGAGATATGCGCGAGCAAACAGGAATGAAACCAGATTAGTTTTGGGTTGAGGCCCACAGCGCCAGAAGAAACCAGCGTAAATCGAGATATTTTTGTTGCCTTGTTCGGTGTCCCTACCCGCCGCCCGCATTTGTTTCGTGCGGCGCCACGCTCCATCCACCCACCCCACACGTAATTGGATCACTTTTTTTTCATTGTCTTCGATGCTGCCTCAAGTTTGTTAGCTTTTTGCAGTGCGCGGCAAGTTTGCTGATGTTTAGCATTGCCACATTATTTTCTAACTATCATATATATCTGTATGAACGTGTTTTATTCGTCTGGAGGATAAGTGGTGTTGACGCTCGATCACCTCTCCTGGACGTCGGGAACGGAGGCGCTCTTCGAATCCTCGCCTCGCCGGGTTGCCTGCAAGGAAGTTCCGGGACCGGAGGGGCTCCGGCGGGATCCTTCGACGGTCAAGTTAGTGACTGAGGTTACAGCTGAAAAAGGGCTCGAGTGAGCCCTATTTTGGGTGGAGAAGAAGGGTCTCCGAGAAGAGGAATCCCTTTTCTGAGTTTAGATGGCGATTTTGGGGGTTATCGCGCGTACCTGTTTGGTGAGTGAATTTACCCTTTATAGGAGTTGACACTGGCACGACCACGTGGGGTGGCGTGAAGTCAGAACATCTGCAGAGCCCTTGCATGAATCTGGGCTGGTTGGTGGGTTACGTCCCATCAGCAGCGGGGCTGTCGGGCGGCGCGCGTCTGGCGTTGTCGGACGGCGCGCGTCAGAGGAACGGATTCTTGAACCGCTGGGGCTGATCTGGCGGGAACCGGGGGTTCCGTCTTGTCAGGGCCGAGCTGGGTCGACCTGAGATGGCTGGGGCCTATCCCGCCGGCAAGGCAGTGCCAGGGTGGGGCCGAATCGGCGGACTTGGAGACGATGGGGCCGAGTTGGGCTGGGGCCGAATCGGCGGACTTGGAGATGATGGGGCTGAGTCGGGCTGGTCGGGGACGGCCCTGACCGACTCGGCGGGACAGGGGACGACGAGGCCGAGTTGGGCTGGCCGGGGATGGCCCTGGCCGACTCGATGGACAGGGGATGCCGGGGCCGAGTCGGGCCGGCCGGGGATGGCCTTGGCCGACTCGACGGGACTGGAGACGCCGGGGCCGAGTCGGGTCGGCCGGGGATGGCCTTGACCGACTCGGCGGAACAGGGGACGCCGGGGCCGAGTCGGGACGGCCTGGGATGGCCTTGGCCGACTCGACGGGATAGGGGACGCCGGGGCCGAGTCGGGACGGCCTGGGATGGCCTTGGCCGACTCGGCGGGACTGGAGACGCCGGGGCCGAGTCGGGCCGGCCTGGGATGGCCTTGGCCGACTCGGCGGGACAGGGGACGCCGGGCCGAGTCGGGCCGACCAGGGATGGCCTCGGCCGACTCGGCGGGACTGGAGATGCCGGGGCCGAGTCGGGCCGGCCTGGGATGGCCTTGGCCGACTCGACGGGACAGGGAACGCCGGGGCCGAGTCAGGACGGCCTGGGATGGCCTTGGCCGACTCGGCGGGACTGGAGACGCCGGGGCCGAGTTGCCTGGAGAAGTAGGGGCCGCCTGGCGTGGAGACGCCGGGGCCGACTAGCTTGGAGAGGCCGTGGCCGGCCAGCAATGTGCCGGGGCTGGCTAGCCTTGAGACGCCGTGGCCGGCCAGCAATATGCCGGGGCCGGCTAGCTTGGAGAGGCCGGCCTTTGGCGGGTGTCGGCCTTTGATGTGCCGGCCTCGGGGGCTGGCGCTGGAGCCTGTCGGCCTTTGGCCAGCGCTGGGAGCCTACGTTGGAGGCCGACGCTGGAAGCCGACGCTGGAGCTGACGCTGAGTCCGTCGGCCTTTGGCTAGCGCTGGAAGCCGACGCTGGAGCTGACGCTGAGCCCGTCGGCCTTTGGCTAGCGCTGGAAGCCGACGCTGGAGGCTGACGCTGGAAGCCAACGCTGGAGCTGACGCTGAGCCCGTCGGCCTTTGGCTAGCGCTGGAAGCCGACGCTGGAGGCCGACGCTGGAATTAGAGTCTGGGCCTTTGGGGCCGTCTAAAAATTTCATTTTTCATGGGGTCAACTGGCCCCATCAAATGCCCCCCACACTCCTTGAGCTTGCGTGCCCCGCACCGGCTAAGCGAAGGAGTGTAGAACTTTTACCTTGCACCTTGCACTGCCTTGGATGAACGTCTGCGTGCCTTCTTTGGCTAGCTGAGGGCGGCTAGTGATCCTCCCTTTGAACTAGCTTGGGGGTTTGTCTGCCCCCAGGAAACTATGTTGATTGTTGTCCGCATGTCTTGAGCTTGCGGGTGCCGATACAGAGCCGATCTTGGTTGCCGACGTGGAGTCAGTCTTTTGTGCCAACACGGAGTTGGTCTTTGGTGCCGACGCGGAGTCGGTCTTTGTTGCCGACGCGGAGTCGGTCTTTATTGCCGACGCGGAGTCGGTCTTTGGTGCCGACGCGGAGTCGGTCTCTGTCTAAGAAATACACTCATACCAAGAGCGTGATAAGACAAGGATATTCTGAATAATACTTTATTAAAGGATCAGCAAGCTACTGAGAGTACCGTCCGCGTTCCGAATGTAGGGGAGAAGCTTTCCATTTTGATGCCAGCTTGCCTCCTTCCGTCGGCTCCCCGAGCTGCTGCTCGCCCCTCATGAAGTCATGCTATTGTTCCTTCCGTTGGGGCATTGTTGAGGCAAATCTGAGGCGCTGGAGGTGCCGTCGCGTCCGGGGCCATGAGGTTCCCTCGAATGAACTTGCCCAAGTGGCCTTGCTGGACAAACTTTTCTATGGCCTTCTTCAACTGGCGGCAATCTTCGGTGTCATGCCCATAATCTTGGTGATACCGGCAGTAAAGCTCTTCGTTGTGGGGGTTTATTGACTTCAGGGGACGTGGGCGTTGAAAGTATGGCTCCTCAATCTCTAGCAGGATGTGGGAGATCGGATCCGTGAGAGGAGTAAACCGCCCCTTAGGAACCAGCGCCTGGGGCCGTTGGTCAAAGCGACTGGGCGGCTCGGGCCGCCTGGATCGTCCCTCAGTTGGTTCCGTGGGGGTTGGCTTCTTATTGGAATCCTGCCGGCTTCCCTTCTGGACGAGTCAGCCTCGTTAGCGCGGATATACTTCTGGGCCCGAAGGAGGAGGTTGGAATAAGAGCTCGGGGCTTCTTATCCAGGGAGAAGGTGAAGCGGGATGGAAGGAGTCCCCGCTTCAGCGCTAGGGAGGCCACCGCATCGTCGAGATGGTAGACCTCGAAGGCGGCGGTTTTGAATCGGGACACGAAGTCCCGCAGTGACTCTCCTTCCTTCTGGCGGACGGAGAAGAGGCTGTCTGTCACCCTTGGGATCCGGCGGCAGGCGTCAAAGTGGGCCAAAAATGCCCTCTCCAACTCCCGGAAGGAGTCGATGCTGTGAGGGGCAGGCGTGAGTGCCATGCACGTGCGGCCCTCCGCAAAGTTGCGGGGAAGGCCTTGCAGAGGAGGGCGTCTGGGGCACGCTGGATTTGCATCATAGCCTTGTAACTTTCGAGGTGGTCGAGGGGGTCGGTCATACCATCGTACGGGTCCACCTGGGGGAAGCAGAACCTGGAGGGAACCAGTTCCTCCAGTATGCGGCGAGTGTAGGGAGGACGAGTGTCGAACTCTTCCTCCGGCTG
The DNA here is from genome assembly GCA_900491605.1 of Calamus simplicifolius. Classification (NCBI taxonomy): domain Eukaryota; kingdom Viridiplantae; phylum Streptophyta; class Magnoliopsida; order Arecales; family Arecaceae; genus Calamus; species Calamus simplicifolius. The sequence continues at coordinate 98,096 of UESW01002829.1, read as the reverse complement.
ACGGTTGATCTTCTTGGCGAGCTCGTCTAGTCGCCTGTTGTACTCCTCCAGGCGTTCCTCCGCCTGGCGGTTGATTGTCGGGGCCCTTCGGGATGGCTCGGAGGAAGAAGAAGAGGAAGCAGAAGATGGAGACGGAAGTCGGGACTTCCGCCTGGGTTCCTCGTGATGTGGCTTGGGAGGAAACTCATTGGGGCCATGGTCAGGGGACCGCGGCCGCTTGGAGGGCTCGCGTCGAGGTTTCCTGGGGAAGCTTAACGTCGGCCGGTCCCTCGCCGGGGAGAACCTCCCCTCGCCGACTGCTGGCTGGCGGGGGGAGCAGTCTGGTGCTGGGTGGCCACGGACTACTGCTGCTGGAGTCCGTGGACCATGGCAGTGAGATTCTGAACTTGCTGGAAGAGGGTTGCCAGCTGCTCCGCCGTTTGGAAGGCGGCGTCCGGCGGTGGGCCGGCAACCGGAGGGCTGGTAGCAGGGGGATTGGCCTCCTGCTGTCTAGTTGGCGGGGGAGCCCCACCGGGCAGCTGACGGAGGCGTCCTGGGCTCGTGTCACCACCATGGCTTCTGGAAGAAGAGGGGACAAAAGATGTAGCTCAGGGAGAACGTTCGCTACTTTTTCTTAGCCCCCTCCTACCTGGCTCGCCAATCTGTGACGCTCGATCACCTCTCCTGGATGTCGGGAACGGAGGCGCTCCTCGAATCCTCGCCTCGCCGGGTTGCCTGCAAGGAAGTCCCGGGGCCGGAGGGGGCTCCGGCGGGACCCTCCGACGGCCAAGTTAGTGACTGAGGTCATAGCTGAAGAAGGGCTCGAGTGAGCCCTGTTTTGGATGGAGAAGAAGGGTCTCCGAGAAGAGGAATCCCTTTTTTGAGTTTAGATGGCGATTTTGGGGGTTATCGCGCGTACCTGTTTGGTGAGTGGATTTACCCTTTTATAGGGATTAACATTGGCACGATCACGTGGGGTGGCGTGAAGTCAGAACGTCTGCAGAGCCCTTGCGTGAATCTGGGTTGGTTGGTGGGTTACGTCCCATCAGCAGCGGGGCTGTCGGACGGCGCGCGTCAGAGGAACGGATTCTTGAACCGTTGGGGCTGATCTGGCTGGAACCGGGGGTCCCGTCTTGTCAGGGCCGAGCTGGGTCGACCTGAGATGGCTGGGGCCTATCCCGCCGGCAAGGCAGTGCCGGGATGGGGCCGAATCGGCGGACTTGGAGACGACGGGGCCGAGTTGGGCTGGGGCCGAATCGGCGGACTTGGAGACGATGGGGCCGAGTCGGGCTGGCCGGGGACGGCCCTGGCCGACTCGGCGGGACAGGGGACGCCGGGGCCGAGTTGGGCCGGCCGGGGGATGGCCTTGGCCGACTCGGCGGGACTGGAGACGCCGGGGCCGAGTCGGGTCGGCCGGGGATGGCCTTGGCCGACTCGGCGGAACAGGGATGCCGGGGCCGAGTCGGGATGGCCTGGGATGGCCTTGGCCGACTCGGCGGGACAGGGGACGCCGGGGCCGAGTCGGGACGGCCTGGGATGGCCTTGGCCGACTCGGCGGGACTGAAGACGCCGGGGCTGAGTCGGGCCGGCCTGGGATGGCCTTGGCCGACTCGGCGGGACAGGGGACGCTGGGCCGAGTCGGGCCGGCCTGGGATGGCCTCGGTCGATTCGGCGGGACTGGAGACGCCGGGCCGAGTCGGGCCGGCCTAGGATGGCCTTGGCTGACTCGACGGGACAGGGGACGCCGGGGCCGAGTCGGGACGGCCTGGGATGGCCTTGGCCGACTCGGCGGGACTGGAGACGCCGGGGCCGAGTTGCCTGAAGAAGTAGGGGCCGCCTGGCGTGGAGACGCCGGGGTTGGCTAGCTTGGAGAGGCCGTGGCCGGCCAGCAATGTGCCGGAGCCGGCTAGCCTTGAGACGCTGTGGCCGACCAGCAATGTGCCGGGGCCGGCTAGCTTGGAAAGGCCGGCCTTTGGCGGGTGTCGGCCTTTGATGTGCCGGCCTCGAGGGCTGGCGCTAGAGCCTGTCAGCCTTTGGCCAGCGCTGGGAGCCGACGCTAGAAGCCGACGCTGGAGCTGACGCTGAGTCCGTCGGCCTTTGGCTAGCGCTGGAAGCCGACGCTGGAGCTGACGCTGAGCTCGTCGGCCTTTGGCTAGCGCTGAAAGCCGACGCTGGAGGCCGACGCTGGAAGCCGACGCTGGAGCTGACGCTGAGCCCGTCGGCCTTTGGCTAGCGCTGGAAGCCGACGCTGGAGGCCGACGCTGGAATTAGAGTCTGGGCCTTTGGGCCGTTCAAAATTTCATTTTTCATGGGGTCAACCGGCCCCATCAAGTGGTTTATTCTTTCACGAGGGAGGGAAATAAATCGTTGGATATCTTTCGCTTAGTAAGAAAAGAATAATCTTGGTAACAAAGCACACAACAACATGTTTAGATATCTAGATCTATGAAGATCTCTTCCTATTTCATTTGTTTAGTGGGATAGCTAGTCTTTTTCTATGACATCTATATAGATTTTCTCTTGTCTAGGTGTGATGCCCCTCCCAATTAGTCCTACATAGGATAATTAAGGAAGGGTAGAATGGTGATGGATAAGTACCAATTGGATTCTTTTTGGACTGTGGTGATCCAAGTTAGTGTGGGCCTTGTCCATCTTGCTTTTATGTCATGAAACGGGTTCGTGAGATTGCAGGCTCGTTACACTAGGTTTTGAATATAAGGAGTAAGACTAGACTAGGACTTTGGCATATCATTTGAGAGGTTTAAAAATCTAAAAACTAAAGGAAGATATGTCAATCCAGAGTCTTTACTTTTTGTTAAGTCTAATATATATCATTGTTAAGTTTATTATGCTCTATTAATCATTGCTATATTGTTTCCATGATAGTTTAATAATAACATTAATTTTCTATTATACTACAATAATTGTAAATAAAGATATAGGGATGGGCATGGGTCAAGTAGCTTGTGGGACGGCTTAAACTTAGTCCTAAAAACTTCAGAGCTAGAGCTAAGGTTTTTAGCCTGGCCAAGCTTGATTTTTAAGACCTATTTGAGCCTAATCTTAGAAAAAATAAGCCTAGCCCGAGAATTTAAATATATATATGCTTATGTAATTATAAATATATATAGTATTGGATCTGGATCAAGGCCTAAAGGAATGAATGATAGTGAAACAAGCCCAGTCTAGTACCAACTCTTTCTATTATAATAAAGTAAAAAAATGCAAGTCAGGCCGAACTAGGACTGATCCCTGAGTGATTCCCATAGGACCACGTTTGGTTAGCAATACTTAGATTGAGTTTGGACCGGTCTGGCCCCCTCGTTCCATTACTATCCCTATATAAATGGATTACCATTTTTTGGAAAGCGTAATCTTTTTCCACATCAACCAATCGAGTAATTATAACTGCATTTATGGTTTTCAATTATAGATAAACAAATAAGACTTTTGCAACTGTAATTTCAATTATAAATATCAATTTATAGCTTATAAGTAACTTGCATATAATTGAATTGTAGGAAAATAAATGGAATATCTAGATTATTTCAAGTTCGTAATTTGAAGATTTATAAATAATTAGATGTTCATCCTGCTTTCTTTGTATACATTATTTTTTGCTCACGGTGCTGACTGGTACATTGGGGCAATGTAGTGTTCTAAGTATAATCCTTTTGCAAAGCCAAACCTTGGTCTTACAACACCGATCTTTTCCTCCCATCATCCTCTTATGCCTTCCACTTCTTGAATCCATAGCGTTCCTCACTCTTCCCAAAGTCATAGTGGTATCTGAAGGCTTCCACTGCTATCCTAGGCCCTCATATCTCCACTAGCTCATTTATTGCTTCAGAAGAGGCTCTTTGCTACCAATTTGATGCCACTCTAAACCTCAATTTTGCCTTTCTATTTTTCATGCTAGCCGTCTATGATTGATCGCCTCCATTTTTCTCTTTATAAATCCAATTGTTTGAGACTGCGGATTCCTCACTGATCTGAAATTTCCATTCTTTTCTCATAAGCCACATGAATTTTTATTAAATTATTTCTCTGTAAAGAGCAAACTAGTGGGAGATCCTTCTGTCATTTCATTAGATATGAAATGAGAAACAGAGTGGAAAGGATCACCCTTGAAAGCAAAGAAAATGGAGCAATTACATGACTTGATGTCTGGTTGGTTCCAATGGACCCCACATTGCAAGTAGCCATAACAGGTCTAATCCCTTGGACCATGGTTTAGAGCCAAAACATGAGGCTTGACAAACTAAATAGAAAGCTACGCTGCACCTCGATGATGACAACTTGATCTAGTTTCGGGCACCTGAACAATTAATAACGGGCGCCTTATGTGAGCCTCGATTGTGCATAAATCTAAAAATCTAAATAATTCTAGTGTCATGAGTTTGTGATTGGTTTTGGACTTAAATTGCAGAGAGCCCTCTTAGCTTGAGAAGTGTCAGGACTTGGCTTAAACAAGGTTCCAATTGAAATCATCATAGGTTTGATCTACATTCTTTGTTCCATACCTTGTTAGATACTTAACTTTAGAGGTGTCAAACAAGCTGTCCCATGCCAGCACGGCCCATATAAGGATCAGTCTGACAGGCCATCATGCCATGCTGGCACAGTATGGTTCTTGTTATGAGGTGTACTGGCTTGACTCGCAATGCCAAGGGGGTTCCAATACGAACCCTAAGCCTGCGGCCTAGTCAAACTCGGCCCCCATGCCATGTTGGCCCATGGCATAGTAATATATGAGAACATACTTAAAAACTAGGCATTTTTTTTATTAAAAAGGGTAAAAGAATCTTTTTTTAAGAAAATAGATACAAATACCCTAAAGTAGCCATTTATCAATATTATAGAGGGGCAAAAATGTAAAAACATGGAAATAAACCATAGGTGGTTTGTTGCATGCCATACCAAGTTGGCTCGCAATAGGCCATGCCAGTCCAAGTTGCTTGCTTGACTCATGTTAGCCCAGGGCCACACCAAGCCAGCACACCATGAGCAGTCGCGATGGCACAGCCCTATAGGCCATGTTGTGCCTAGTCCAATGCTATTACTATGGCAGCCATACTATGTTCGGCATATCCCGCATCATGTTGAATTAGGATGGGTTGTCTAGCCCGTTTGACATCTTTACCTAGCGTTACTTCCCAACTATGCCAATGTTTGGATCAGATGTCAAATTGTTTGACCTATTTTATAGCAAAACCGACTTTATGAGTCTTCAGATGATCAAATATTGACATTACTACTTGCATGATATTCAAGAAAACACAATGAGCTATTTAAATATTTATTTTTTAAAAATAAAGAAAACAATTAAAAAAAGAATAAAATTTTTTTATCTGCTGATCCTTGGTTGTCTTGAATTTCTTAATTTGATGCAGGGGATTGTTTCAATAACAAAGGTCAGGAAGGTATGTGTGTGGTTGGAGCAATCAACAATTACACGAAACAACTCCAGAGTTACGGAGACTCTTCAAATGGATGTGAGAACAATGACTTTGTTTTATTCTCTATTTTGAGGGCCTTCCTTTCTGTTAATTTCTTTTATCTCATGTATTTGGCTAGATAATCTGACTGAAAGCTTGATGTTTCTCGCCCATTTTGTGGGAGATGTACATCAACCCCTACATGTAGGATTGGAGGCTGATGAAGGTGGTAATACCATAATCGTCCATTGGTATAGAAGGAAGAGCAACCTTCATCATGTTAAGCGCCTTCCCTGTCCATCTGTTTTCTATCTATTAAGATATCTGACAACAATCTTAACTACAAGTTTTTGAAGTATCTGGCTTCAGTACATGGCTAACATTTAGACTTTGATGCATTACTACTAGGTATGGGATTCGGACATTATAGATACTGCAATGAGTGATTTTTATGATGATGATATCAATTCCATGATAAAAGCCATCCAGATGAACATTACAGTAAGTTCGTTACTGTTTGGCTAATTTTCCTTTTTAATTGAACTTTGCTAGCCTGCTTTGTAATGTTTAATGCCTTTTTCTAACTACTTGCATATATATAGATAAAACAAGTTCTCCATTGCTGAAGGTTAAAACATTGTTTGGCCTTAACTGACAATATGTAAATCTTTCTCGCAAAGAAAACATCTGTTTTTCTTCTAATGCATCCATTTCAAAATCTTTCTCACAAAGAAAACATCTTTTTAATCTTATCAAATCGCCCAACCTGTTCCCCTTCACAAGCTCCTTGATCTTATTATTTTTGACACTGTAGTTCATGCTACATGGTGATAGGAGATAAATGCACCAATTGTAGGATAACCATTTCTGAATGCAAGGGAGGAGGGATTCTCCCAGAATTCATTGAGTTAATGAAAGAGAAGATGTTACAAAAGGAAAATGAGAAGAAAAGGAATGGCAAAAGAAACAAGGACAGGATAAGTTGAGAGATACCAGAGGGGGTTTAGGTGGACAGCTTCCTACAGAGTAGGGCAAAAGCTGCCGGTAGCAGTGGAGGCCCTTTCTACGAAACTGGTTCTGATTCTGTTAAGTAGACCACTGGATGAGTAGGCTTTTGGAGAATACCCTGCTGTGGTGTCTATGACTAAATTGGAGATCTGAGTTCATAAGCATCTGCAATTTTTCTCTCTATAGAATAAGCATCCATAAGTCCCAAATAGGATTCAACGATATGCAACCTTTTATGTCAAAAAGTAATTCAACAGTTTGGGTGGGTTATACCTTTTTGTTCTTCATATTCTTACTTCTTTTCTTTTTTGTGCGGCTGATAACCTCTTTCTTAGCATTTTACAGTTATAGTTACCTACCTGCTTTTCTCTAAAGGTATGTATGTTTCTTTCATTCTTTGATTTTCCTCATAAAAAGATGAGGGCATGATCATTTATTCAGCATGCAAAACAATGTGCAGCAAGCAGCGGCTTCAATTATACAATGTCGTTTATTACTAAGACCATAGTTTCTACTACTTCCCATATTACTATCCATGCAAAAGACATTCTGCATTCACTTGTTTTTTTTTTTCCCTTATTGGTCAAGAAAATTGGACTCAGCTGATATTGACGGATGTGTTTGTGGGATTGTATCCGCCTGTGCAGGCACGCCTGCAGAGTCCATTACTAAAAAAAAAGGCCAAAAAGCACATTTTCTAATTAGGTTAACTTATTCTGTATGATTTATTCTTGTATAAGTTTCTAGGCCTTCATGAAAGTGGGAGGAATGATATAAAGATTCTGATCTTGAATTACTCCATAAAACTCTGAAAAACAACTGTAGCCTTATTAAACACCACTTCCCTTTTTCTCGAGCACAGAAGTGATCTTCTACTATGCATCTTTCATTGCAGAATGGATGGTCTGATGAAGTCACGCATTGGGAGAATTGTGGCAATAAGTTTAAGACTTGTGCCAATGAGTAAGCATGCAATCAATTGGTTTATCTTTATCAATCATTTTACACACCAAGAAATTATTCACTCACCATTTCTCTATTATTAATATTCCTTCAGTCAAAATATGTCAATGAATAAAATAAAAGTAAAAAGGTTAAAATTATGCCTAATAAATAAAAAGGTTTCTATCATTTAAAGAGCACCTTGTTCATTTCCCCACTATTTTTTACCATGATCTAAATTAATTGATTTCCTTGGCTGCTAATTTAAAAAATGATCTAATCAACACTGTAGTTATGCCATAGAGAGCAATCACTTAGCCTGCCGTTATGCATACAAGGATGCTGAGCAGAATTCAACATTAGAAGGTGAGTCATTACGATTCACTTCTTGTTTGCTTTAAGGTTTTGGCCCCTTTTCTAACCGTAAAACAAATTCATGGAATGCAGATGATTATTTTATTTCCCGATTACCAATTGTGATGGAGAGGATTGCACAAGCTGGTGTCAGATTAGCTTTGATACTCAACCGAATTTTTGATGGGAATGTTGATGATAAGCTACAAGCTACTAGAAGCCCGAGCTGTTTGATTGAGCACATTGGAAACTGCAACTGTAATAAACTATAGTTCTTGTTGAATAAGTATATGCTGTCTCCTAAAATAAAATGCAATTCTAAACTATTTTGTATGCTTGGATGCGACGTTGATTTAATTCTTAAATCATAAGAGCAAGGAATAGCATGCTTAGCAAATCATATTTTTACAGGTAAAATCATTAGTCAGTCATTCAGATGAAAAATACTTGACTTATCATGTATGCTACAAATAGAATAGCAATTAACATATAAACAAGGAGCAATTTAGTTGCAGGGACAGATTATTACCTGGAATTACTGGGATTTCCTCGGTAGCAGCAGATTCCTAGTCATTGGAAGTTTGAGTTGGGATTCAAATTCGTGTTTCATTCATAATGATTGTTTAATGCATTCTAACATGTTCTGTAGATACATTGTAACAGTGAGCACCCAAAACCAAGTTATCCTTTTATCTTCTCGTTCCTAAATTTGTTAAAACCCTCATTTAGACCATTGGCTCTTTTATTGTACTTTGTTTCTTAATTGTGTTCTGTCCCAGGATTTTAACAGCCCACCTACATCTGTAAGGATTTATTGTTTCTAAACCCCAATGCTTTAATAAGTTTATCTTGCTCAAATTTCTTGCATTCTCTTTCTATTTTATTCTGTTATGCATTCCTTGGAAAGCAAATGATAAATAACCTCTGAATTTATGCCTTGCGATTATTCTTGGAGACTACAGTGCATTAGTTTCGATCCACACAATGCCATTCCCACCCAGTTTAAAGTTCAATCTGGTCGTTACTCAAAAATGATCATCCTAATAATAAAACAAAAAATAAAGAAAGGCAGGGTGGTGAGTTCAAATTTCTACAGTTCATTGGTCATCTAAAGGTCTCCTGGCCGAAGAACGGTGCTGGGTCGTCAAAATTGTGGATTTATTTTAGTAAATTTAACAGGAAAAAAAAATTCTAAGAAATGTTTTAAGAAGAAAGCATGAGTTAAGGAGGTTTTAGTTAGTTCTTATCTGATTTGCGAGCTGACGAAGAGTTGCGAAAGGTTCTACCTTCACCCATTTTCCCAGTGCTCTCTGATGGTTTGCGATTGGCATAGCCTCATGGACTAACTCAAATAAATGGATGAGGGAATAGTTCGAACCTGATGACTCAATGAAGCTGTGCTAGCTTCTTGTTTCAATCTTTGGCTCTCAATCGGCAATTTTTAGTAACAGTAGACTGTAAATTTCGAGCTGTATGATTTGAAAAAAATAGATGAGTATCAACTATTCCGAAACAAGAAGGAAAAAGAAAAAAAATATTTGAGTTGTTTATCCTCTTAATTAGTCGTTATAGTTTGGACAAGTTCTGTTTCCTTCCCTGGCCACCTCCCACTTATCCCATTAATAAGAAATTTAAATCCATCTAATCATCTTATATGGCCATTACTACGTCATATAATTGGTTGCCTTACTAGCCTGTAAGACTTATCTCTGAAAATGGTTGTCCTGATCTTCACGTACTACTAGCTAATCTTTCATGCAGGGCCGCCACTACTGCCTTTTGGTGGCAGATGAAACCAAGTTTGTAAGTGATGAAAATTTGGACGCCATAATTTCTCTATTCCATACCACGGCATGCATCTAACTTCTTCTTATCGAAACAGGTTTAGGCGTTTCCTTTATGAAGAAAAAAGGAAAAATAAAAAGGAGGAAAAATAAAAAAGAACGCGTTACCAAGCAATTTACATGGGGCTTCTATCAGTCGTCACTTCTTAGAATGATTACCTTGATTCACATAAAAAAGGGGGGCAAAGGATCAATATTCTTGTTCTCATTGAAAAATAGAAGAAAACTTGATCAAGAATTCCCATCCAGTTGGACCAAAAAAAAAAAGGCTAGGATGGGTTGGTATTTAAAATATATAAAATGCTAATTTATGTCTACATTTGCAAAACAAAGTATCGATTTTACTCTGTACCAAATTGTGTGGCATTCTTGTGTGAGACATTTTACAAACTAAAAATAAATACTAAGCATCTATCATCTGTGACGACCATCCGTCAAATAATAAGGTGAAGAATAAATATTTTCAACCATCCATGTATTAGAAGAAGTAAAGGGAGAGAGAGAGAGAATCTCAATCTAACGAACTGCCAGTCCTACATTGCCACCGCTCCAAATTCTTGGAACGTTGATACTGCCTACATTCATATCAAATGCCAGTCCAAGAAACCTATATATTGTATCATTTATTTTCATATATCATTTATTTTTATAGTTCCTTGCTAAATAGACATCACTTCAAATCCTTCTATTTATTAGAGAAAGGGAGGGAAGACTACCCATGATATAAAGCTAGATGCAAATTTTAGGATGCAATTCCAAACTTCGAAGCAGAGAATTATTTGTTCCTTGATAGAGGGTGTAATCGCTGGACAAACAAACACGGGTACATTCTGATCCCATCTCTATCCACGAGCACAACAATCAGCCGCTTATTTGAACCAGAAAAGAAAAGCGCATCTATAAGCCATGTTTGTCGACATCACTGAATCAAAAACAGGTCACGGAAATAGACCCCAAGGAACTGCTTCATAATCATTCCCATGTGCACTGCGTACAGAGCCGCATATTCCTCGCCGTTGGTCTGCCCGTTGATCCATTTACACCATCGGCCTTTTTTTTTTTTTTTGTTATAAGCGGTGATCACACTAGTCTAGTATGAATCAATCCAGATATATCAAATACAAAATTTACTGCAGAACAAAAGGACAGGGGTTATCTGGCCTTCAAATTCATGATCCAACATGCTGAACCACTGATGCCGCCGCCCAGTCAGCCGCCAAATTGGCTTCGCGATAGATATGACGAATCTGGGCACTATCGACCTCCCGCAGAATAGACCATATGTCACTAAGAATCGGATTAGTGGGGGCTTGAGAGCAATTCTCCTTCCGCAGCCAACGAATGACCGTCATATAATCACCCTCGATCATGAGACTATGTGCATGAAGAATCCGACAGGCATAAGAAATGCCCGCCCAAGCAGCATAAAGCTCGGTCATAGGGACAGAGGAGTCGAGGGTACCAAAATCTTCTATCGCCAACATATCACCCTGAGGTCCACGGATGATGAAGGCAGAACCTGCAAATCTTCTACGGACACTCTCATCAAAGTTGATTTTGACAAACCCTGAAGGGGGGTTCTCAGGAAATGAAAACCGTATGCCGTTTCACTGCCAAAGTAGCAGGGGATCCCCAGAGGCCAAAGGAGTCAGAACCAACCGCATGAATAACACAGGCGTAGTCCGCCGTCAACGATCTAATCTTCCACACAATCCTGTGTGAAGAAATAACATCATCCGTGAAGATGAGCTGGTTCCTCGACATCCATATCTGATATGTCGTGGCAGCCCAAAGACTACGCTTGTGCTGAGAGGCCCTCCGAAGATCATGAAAGAAGGGGGAACGCGGGGAGCCCGTATCGTCTAATTTGCTGGAATAACCCATCAAGTGCTATATCCATCTAGCACTGGGGCAGATGAAGATGGCGTGGTCGGTAGACTCCTCCTCCAGACCGCACAAGGGACAGATCGGCTGGATAGGCAGATCCCTCCGTGAGAGCAAGGCGTAAGTTGGAAGGCAGTCCCACATAAGCTTCCAAATAAATAGCTAAACCCTGGGAAGGATGGGAAGCATCTAGATCCAAGCAGCATCCTCGAGGTTGAGGCCTGAAAAACTTCATAAGGTCTCTAGTGGAGGCCCTAGAGAGACAAGATCTCTGCCAAAGCCTGAAGTCAAACGAGTGGCCAAGGATAAGAGGAATCGAGAGGATCCGCCGAGATAGCTCCTCACCAAAGAAACGGGTCATCGTGGGGATATGCCAGGAGGAGGGATCTAAAGAAATCAAATCCTTAACCCTCAAACTGATGGGGGCATCAATACTAATAAAAGAGGGCCACCGAGAGAGAGGGAGCTCAGAAATCCAAGTATCTTGAATAACATCAATCGAATAACCATCTCCAATCATCCATGAGATATTATTCAGGATAGACTGACCATACCAACACACCTCCTTCCAAAAGGAGGAACACCCCCGGGATGGCAGAATGTGCAACCCGGATGTCCAATCACCATACCTCGCTTGCATCAGAGAGCTCCATAGACACTGCAGCTCTAGGAGGAATTGTGATGCATGCCTGGCCAATAGAGCTTCTTTTCTAATAGTTAGAGACTGGATCCCGAGGCCACCTTCTTGGATTAGCATACAGATCGTGTCCCAAGATAAAAGGTGAATACCGTGGCCATCTTGCATAGAGGCCCATAGAAAATCTCTGAAACATCTCTCAATCCTCCTAAGACAAGTAATCGGGATAGCAGCGTTCGAAAGAAGATACAAAGGAAGAGAGGAAAGAACTAAACGAATAATGGTAACCCTAGCCATCATAGATAAGCCGGTGACCTGCCAACCCTCAATGCGCTGGCAAACCTGCCTCTCAAGATTAGAATAGTCAGTACAACAGGGGCGTCTACCGGTCATGGAGATCCCCAAATACATAAACTGGTCAGTCCGAGTAGAGATACCCAACAAATTGATAATGGCTTCCTTGGTGGATCTGGTAGTCTTCGGGCTGAAGCAGATAGAAGACTTAAGAAAATTGACCTTTTGACCCGAAGCCTGATAATAATGCTGAATAATAGAATCAAAGGAAGCCGCATTATCAATGGAAGCCTGACCCAGGAAAATGCAGTCATCGTCAAAAGGAAGATGAGAGATCGAAGGGCCCTTGAGCCCAGCCATAAAAGGGACTATACGTCGATCCTACTGAGCCTGATAGAAAGCTCGTGAAAGATCATCCGTAGCCAAATGAATAGTAGAGGGGATAAAGGGCACCGCTGACGCAAGCCCACAAAAGAGTGGAAAAACTCAATCGGGCTCCCATTGATGATCAGAGAGAAGAAGGCCTCTGAATGCATGCCATAATCCACTCAATAAATAGACTGTCAAATCCGAACTCTTGAAGAGAACGGTGCAAAAAGACCCAGCTCAGTCTATCATAAGCTCTCTCCATATCGAGCTTAACAGCTATGAGGCACCGACTGACAGGGGCTCTCTATAGATAATGCATAAACTCCTGAGTGATGAGGACGTTATCTAAGATAGAACGCCCTCTAATAAACGCCCCCTATTCAACTAAAATAAGACGGGAATTACTACACGAAGGCGGCAAGCTAAAAGACAAGCACATACATTATAAAAAGTAGTGCACAGATTGATGGGCCGAAAATGTTGAGGGAGAGATGATGGTTATCTCAATACGACTTTGAGATGTTTGCGGAAGCGAGATAAGGATCAAATCACATATCTTAGCGAAAACAAGATAAGGATCAAATCACATATCTTAAAAATTGAGTTAGCGCGATCTATACCCGTATTAATTTAATAACAAGAACAATAAGGAGATTAAGAATTTACCTTTCGTTCTTCACCAATACTACCTTGGAATCACCAAATCCTTTTGATCACCACGGATCTTTCCAAACGTTCTCCGGATTATGATGAACACGAACGAGTGGGCATTCCTTTTGATTTGGGTTGAGATTACACAACTGAGTTTAATTCACTCTTTATTCTCAACTCATGAGATAAAATGAAGTTGAAGGAGGAACTCTTTGTGGTTGATCATTGTTGTCCGATGTTCTTCTCTATCTTTCGTAAATCTTATATTCATATAGAATAACAACTATCAACCTCTTTTATTAATTAATATTTAAAGATCACTTCCAACTCTTAGAATTACTTTAACGTATTTTAATCCAACAACCAATTGTTGGTATATATTTATCATGGGACGTTGCGGGAGAGAGAAAGGCTCTCTCACAATCCCATATTTATTTCTCCAACAACTAAATAAATTTCCACATACACTCTTCTCGTGGAATATGCCTACGATGTGTTCCCCAGCACAACGTATAATGAAATTAATCCAATTAATTTCTATATGAAAAATAATTTAGAATTCTCAATTCCAAATTTATAACTCAATCCAAAATATCATAAAGTTCATATAATTTAATGGAGCCATCCAGAGGAACTATGGACATTATAATTCTAAGCTCCAATAATTTTGACATTCAATTAATACCTTAATTAAAATATCAAAATTATTAATTCCAAATTACTCCACTAAAAATTTGGAACTACACTCTTAAAATTATAAAATTAATTATATTCATAAGGATTTAAATCGTCAATTAATATAGTCACTGCATAAAAATCAATCCTCCATAAACGGTTCATGATTAAAGCTAGACATTTTCCGTTAACCTCTTTAATCACATCTTTATCCATAAGTACCATTGATTCTATAATGAATAATATATTTATGATCCAATCATAAATTAAGCGCTCTTATTATTCAAGTCCTGAATCAACACTTATAGGAACCGTCCATCTGACTTCGTTACGAAGGAATGAATTTCATCTTGTATATTAATATTCCTGGCTACTTATGTTATTATATTTCTAATATACCAAGAATTTGACACTATGTTTCTGTGTCATTACCCTGTAAGTCAAAAATATAATACAATAAATAGGAGTCTATTAATTACTCAGAATTAAGATCGATTCACATATGACCATCATTGATTAATTTTGAATTCTTTATTTTAACAATGGAATTTATTAGAGATTCATAATTAATCGTGTTCCAGTCCTATATAATCAAATTATATAAAGTGTTTTCATTCCGATAATCTCATTATCAACAATCCGGATAAGATCGTTTCATTCAGAATGTAATGAACTACACTAGTAATTTTAAATTAAAGATCCGATTGCAACTTTAATTTATAATTACGGATAAATTTAGATTATTTTACTTTAAATATTATCCTCTATATATAACACTTATATACAATATTTAAAGTCACATTTAAATAATTCAGGAATTTTTGATAATTATAAAGCATCATAACATGCATTCAAGTATAATATTAAAAAAAATTCTTAAATATTCAGCAAAATAATAAATGTTATTTGTTTATGGGCACATATCCCAACAAGAGAAGCATCCAAGCACTTGGGCACAAGAGTAATAAGAGTCCGGTTCCATTCCGAAGGAATGTGTCTAGATTGGAAGACAATCTGAATAGCCTGAACCACCTCCTGCCTAACAATATCCCAATAGTAACGAAAAAAGAAAGGTGGAAACCCGTCAAGCCCATGGGCCTTATCCACACCAAGCTCCCAAAGAGCTAGGCGAATCTCTTCCGCAGTGATCGGCCTGACAAGCATATCATTATCCAGGGAAGAAACATTCCTGGAATCAGGAACCTAAAAGATCGGAGCCCCATCACCAGTGGTCTCAGACCATCTAGACTAAAAGAAATGAAGAAGCTGGTCCCGAATAGAGTGGATGTCCTCCTGATAGTGCCCCTCAGCATCAACTAACCTCCGAATCCTGTTAGCTGCTCGTTACTTCAGAGTAGCCTGATGAAAAAATCTAGTATTACGATCTCCGTCACGAATCCACTGAAACCTGGACCTTTGCCTCCAATACAACTCCTGCTGCCGAAGAAGAGAGTGGTGATGAGCAAGCTTGTCACGAAGCAAAAAGAGGTCAGAGTCTAGCAAAAAACCGTCCTGGTCCTCCTTCGCCTGAAGGGAACTAATATCGGCTTCAACCTGTTCCACTTGCCTGACCAGATCCCTAACCTCCAGCCTGTTCCATCTGGATAGTCTACGGCTTGCCAGCATAAGATGACAAGATAGACAATAAATAGCATTACCCCTGACAGGTAGATGCCAAATCTGAGAAATGATAGTCCGAGCTGTAGAATGGAACATCCAAAACTACTCAAATCTAAACAGTTTTCGCTGATGCTGATCAACCTCCGTGGATATCAAAATGGGACAATGATCGGAAGCAATCCTAGGAAGGTGAGTAACAGCAACAGAAGGGTATTTTTGAAGCCACTGAGCTGTGGCCATAGCTCTGTCCAGTCTCTCCCAAACACGAGCAGACCCCTGACGATTGTTGCACCAAGTGAATTGGGGCCCCGAATACCCCAAATCCAATAACCTAGAAGAACCGATGAAGGTCTTAAATTCAATAATGTCAGCTGAGCCAGTGACCCGTCTGCCCCCGTGCTTTTTGTTAGCCTCGGTGATACAGTTAAAGTCACCAGCAATGATGGATGGAAGGCCTTGGGCAAGGAGAGAAAGCAGCTCAGACCAAAGGATCCGTCTCTCCCAGTAATCCATACTAGCATAAACAGCCGATAGGAGCCAGGGGTCATAAGTCTCCTCAGAGATAACAAGGTCAATCTGCTGGTTACATTGATGAAAAGCATCAATCCTAACAGCAGAGGCACGCCAAATGGCCAAAATACCCCTAGATAGACCCTCAGCCTCCACGCATAAGAGGACCAAGAACGGGCAATCTGTCTCCGAAACTAGGCCAGACTATCTTCCGACAACCTGGTTTCTAAAAGGACACATATGTTAAAAATTATATAACTGCAACAATCTACCAAAAGAGGATCAAAATGAAGGCTTTCGAGCTCCTCTAACATTCCAAAGTAAGATCTTCATTTACATGCTGGAGGAAGCTGGGACCCCCCTGGTCCTCCGTCATAACACTGTCAGAAAGGCACCCTTCAGATAAGGTACCATCCTCGGTTATCTGTGAAGAACAGGCCTTTAGACCTTCCAAATCAACACCAAGCTTAACAGACCGGGGAGACTGAGCCAAGGACAAGGAGGCTAAGCCCTGGCCCATGATATCTCCAACGGATGCCTCAAAAGAAAAGCCGACAACCCTAGTAGGGTGGGCCATCACCACCTCCTGGCCACTATCCTAGCAGCAGGAGGGCACGGCCATCCTGACTGGAGAAGAAATTTTGTCCACTCTACTTTTAGAATTAGGAACTATGCCTTTCCCCTTACTCTTATCTGATTTGGAGATCGACCTTGGAGCCTGACTATCAGTCG
Source organism: Calamus simplicifolius (assembly GCA_900491605.1). NCBI lineage: Eukaryota > Viridiplantae > Streptophyta > Magnoliopsida > Arecales > Arecaceae > Calamus > Calamus simplicifolius. The sequence goes on along the minus strand of UESW01002829.1, from coordinate 81,159 downwards.
GTCTGGTGCGCTTGAGGGGACCCGGAAATGCATCCCTGCTCTCCAGATGGCCTCCTACACTAGAAACCGATCCAAGAGAGGCAAAGGGATTCTTAGACACAAAGATTGGGTCAGATTAGACTCAGAGGCCCCAACCTTATCAGAATGCAGCAACCCCCTTACTGAAACTTTGGAACCGGCACGCTCACCCTGTCCCAGCACAGGCACCATGGCAAAATCCCTGCTCCAATTCCAGCGCGGGAAGGGCCGAAGCACCAGCTGGATAGGCTGCCACCTTCAGGGATATGGGAAGCCGCCGACGAGCCACCTTCACCGGAGAAATACAACCCTCGGATGAGGAGCCCGGGCACATATCAGCTTTCACAGACTGAGGAACTGAGCTAGGGGCTGAGGCGACCGGAGATGACTTCGGCTGAGGCTTTCTCCTCTCAGCCAACTGGAGGCTAGAGGCAACCCTCCGCTAACGGACAGCAGCTATCCATAGGCTATAGACAGAGCCGCTAGAAGAAACCTCCTCGTCAGTCATGGCCGAAAGCGAACATGGGCCTTCTAGATGCAACATGCCACACCTCGGGTAGATCCTCTCCATGTTCTCGTATGCAAATTGCTGCTAGAAGGGCCATGAATCCCCTGTACTCGAGTCCCCGGTCGAAGAGAACGATGAAGGTCGATGCAGACGCATACCCTGGCAAACCTTTCCCTGTTCTTTGTCAGGGAAGTAGCATCAGCACAGATGAATTGACCCGCTGACTCCAGAATTATTTGAAAATATCTTTCTTTCAGAATTTTATCGAAAGATTAGACCTCCCTACTCATAGCAGTGCCGAAGAAATGAAATCATCCGTCAAAATAAACTTCCATCTTTATACTTCAGTTTCGATGATCTGATCATTAATCATCTATGAATAATTTAGAACTAAGACACATGCATTCAGATCTTCAAATCAAAAGATATGACAATAAAAAGCGAACGATGACTTCAAAAACTCCGGCATGCCTGAATTCGCTCGTAAATGCCTCGGCCGGAACCCATCAATCTCTTCTTTCAATAAAGTGCTTATCCGTAAAGGGAAAAGTAGGCACTGTGTGTTTTATTAAAGTAGAGGGAACAGCCAGCCATCGGCCTTTGTCCCCACTGTCCTTCCATTGCGATGGATTCAAAGGCACCCGAAGAGGCGCGGTTCCACATGAACCATGCGGCAAGAGATCTCGGGGATCGACACAGCAGCCATTATTAAAGGATCCCAGGAGAAGGAGACGATAACCTTGCAGTAGAATGTGACCATCTACCGCATTTCCAGCGTTCGATCTAAGGCTTCAGAGACTCCCCTAGAAATAGAATGGTTCTTATGGCCTGAGGCTTAAGATCCCGAGAAGAGAGAAGCGAGAGGGGAGGAGAGAATGAGAAGCATGGCATTGTTTTCTATCCCCTCGTCTCCCCTCACTTCTCCCCCAACTCAAACCAACCCAAATGGCTCTTTGAGACCTAAGAGCCCCACTCTCTCCTTCCCCCACCACCAACTCCTTCTCCCCTCGAACACCACCAGCACTCTACCTACAAAAGAAGAGCTCTCGCTGAGTTCAAGCGCCGCTTTTCCTCCTCCCTATTTCCACTCCAAGCCGCCACCTTTGGTTGATGACCGGCACGAGGAATCGCTCGTCGAGCAGTGCATCCTTCGAAAAGAAAAGCGTCTCGTGGAGCTTAGCAGCTGGGGCATAGGCGGCCCTTGCAGCTACTTCCTCCAAGTCTCCCGGCCCTCCCAGCTCGTCGCCGCCATCCGGTCGGTAGCGCATCCAGACCAAACGCCACGCACTCGTCGGACCGATGACTGACGCTTTTCTTAATGCAGCTATTGCCGGGCGAGGTCCATTCCCTTCCTGGTCGTCGGCAAGGGCTCCAATTGCCTCTTCGACGACCGCGGCTTCGACGGCTTGGTGATGCTCAACCGGCTCGACCAATTCCAAGTGATCGAGCCCGGCGTTTATCGGGTTGGCAGTGGGTATCCATTCAACCGTCTCGGAGTGCGGTGCTCCGTAGACGGGTTCTCGGGCCTCGAATTCGCCGGTGGCATCCCAGGTACGGTCGGCGGGGCCGTGTTCATGAATGCGGGAGCTGATGGGCAGGTGAATTCATTCATTGATTTGCCGTCGGTCTTTGTTGTGCATAGCTTTCTTTTATGTGATCTCAGCTATTCCATTTTTTTGGGTGGCATCATGTAGGAGACTGGAGACGTGATAGATAGCGTGGAGATTGTCACCAGGGATGGAGAGTTCAGGGTGCTGAGGAGGAGCGACATGGCATTTGGATATCGGTGGTCAACATTCCAACAAATGAAAGATTTGGCCGCCATTCTTGCGATCACGCTTCGGTTGGTGCCGGCCGAGACAGCGAGAGAGAGGCAAATGGCCTTATTGGAGAGGTGAAAGTCGAATCTTTGAGTAGGGTCGTAATTGCCAATAATTTCCGGCTAGAATTATATTTGCCGCAAGTCATTTCTCTTCTCTTTAACAAACCTTATCTTAGGCTTGGGTTGATTAAGTTTGCTTTTCATATGATAGTCACTAGGCACACTTATATATATATATATATATATATATATATATATATAAAATTAAGTCAATTTTTTTTTTTTGAGAAAAGTTAGATTCAATAATAAAATTGGATTCAATAAATATCCAACTTAATTGATGATCCAATGATCCTGAACGAGCAATTGTGAATCATTAAATTAGTGGCCTTATGCATCGCTGTGATTGGTAGTTTTATTATTTGGTGCATCTCCTGATTCTTTTTGTATGCACTCATGCAGATATAATTCACGGATCAATAAACCAACTATTTTTTTTTTCTGATTTATTTGCAACATGTTTGCCTACATTTATGTACTCTCCTTGCGAACCACTACAAAACACGGTCTCAGCTAATTGTCATTACCTTTTGCCCTTCTGGGCACTCCGTAGATATGTTTATAATTGCATAATTGCTATAAGAATAATCATCAGGTAGAATTCTCTGTCTTATATTTTAATCGGAAGCTGTATAAAAATGCAGACGGAGGAAGACCCAACCAATTGGGGAACGCAGTGCCGGGTCGGTGTTTCGGAATCCCCTGGGAGAAGGAATGTCAGCAGGAGAGCTAATTGACTTGGCTGGACTAAAAGGGCTGGAGAGAGGTGGCGCGAAGGTTTCCAAGGTTCATGCCAATTTCTTCATCAATTTCAATGGATCCACTTCTGCAGATATGCTAGCACTGATTAACCATGTCAAAGAGAGAGTCGATCAAATGTTTGGGATAGAACTCAAAGAGGAAATAAAATATGTACCTTATAGAACTTAAACCATTTAGGTATATTCTTCTTTTTATTCTAAAATTATTTTCCAACATAATCAACGTCCACCTGCATTTTTATATGTATTGTGATCCATCTTATTTTGGAGTAATTTTTATCTCCCTGCAGCATCTTTTTCAAAAAAAAAATTCTGGAATATATATGGTTGGATGGTTTTTTCTCTGGATATCCACATCCAAGTTTTTTTTCCATAAATATTCCCAAATCATAACCGGTAGAGTTGGACTGCAGCAAATTGGTGCACTCCAGACAGCACCTGGAAAGCAAGCACTATTAAAGTTTGCCAGTTCAAGTAATAATTTATTGAAAAAATCTGGAATTGCAAACTTAACTGTTAACCCCACCAGAGCATATGAAGGCATAATTTCAAATGTCCATTGTTTTTCTGACACAACTACTGAATTGACGCCAAAAAAAAAAAAAAAAAATTGTTCAGATAAATTTAAACATCAGTGTGTCTGATTTGCCCTCTGGATCAATAGCTTGGTGATGGCATGAGTAGCAATCCCAATTGGACAGAAAAGAAGGCACAAAGAAACTGAATGTCGAGTCTCTACGTTGTTCTTTAGACCATCATGAAATACCTGCCTGGATGACGAAATGTAGCGGACATAAGAATTTATACATGGAAAAAAAAAAAAGGCGCTATTTCATACTAAAGTAGACAAAAATAAGATAAGATGCATCATTCAAAATTCAGACCTTGCTGCGAAAAGGTCTACAGCCAGCAAGTGAATCCATGCAGAAGCTAAAGTCATTTCATTTGCAAACATTCTTGCTATGCCAGGTAACTGCAGATAAAGTGACACGTGCAACATCAAAGATATACTCCAAAGATGAATTCAGCACTGCACAGCATAGACTGGATACAAACCTCTGGCAGCCAGTGTTTACTTGCAAACATCAAGCGTAATGTGTCAGGAGTCCATGACAGATAAAGAAGGTATGCATACAAAACTCCAAGAATAACGTAAGGAGCACTGCTCTCCATGGCTCTCTTAGTCTGGGTTTGGGCAATTAAGAAATCCAATCAATATACAAGCAAGTCAAGTAGATATATGCATGTGCACTAGTACATTTGAAATCATATTCACTAAATAAATCTCCAAATTATCCTTACGAGTTTGGTGTTAGGTGCCACAACCATCAGAGTGTAGAATGGAAGAACAGCAATTGTGCCCCAAGTGAAAGCACTACTGGCAATTTGTGAACTTGTAATCCCTGTAATGGTAAGTAGCTTCACTCTTCAGGAGGAAAAAGAAAAAAGTTGATTGGCACTCAACAATATGATGTCCATCCCTAGCATAAAGGTAGCCATCTAGTAATATTAACCAAACTCATACCACACGGAGCTAAAAGTGACCCAGCACATTCTTTAGGAAAATTTATTCAAGATGGCCATTGCAAAATCATAGAATTTTTTCTTTCAAGACTAAATGTCAGTAAAACAGAATGTGAGCAACATACATATGATATAACATTATGGAAAATAGTTGCGAAAAATGCTATTAAAATATTGCCTCTCATGTTTTTTTACATTGCAGAGGCCATGTAGAACTGTCTCATGCAGAGAGGAACAAAATTCATGGTATAAAGATCCCGTGTAAACATGGACACACAAGCCAGCACTGGAACAAGTGTCTGTTAAACAGATTGCATTCTGTATTTTCACAAAAGATGAGGAAGAAAACATCAGATTATTTCAGTCAATAAGATCCATTGATTGATAAGCATTCAATTATTGTCTATATGCAGCAGCATATGCATCTTTGATGTTTTATTTCTACAGCTCAGCCTCCTGCATGGAAGACTTATATTACGGATTCTATACATGAATGATGAAAGTGTAAGTCATTATAAAATTACAAATGCTAGGTTGTATAATAAGAAATTGCCTAAACTGACATTTGCTCCCCAAGTTTCATGGAGTGTGAGTGTGAGATATCATGGGACCTTCATGAAGCTTCAAAGAAACACTATGGTGCGGAATTTCCAACTCATTCATGATCTTGCACTGTTGAACTAAATTTACAAGATGGTGTCAGCTAACCAAGCTGCTAAAGTCTCTTATAGGATTTTACCAAAGACCTTCGTTCAAATACTACCTTAACCACAGTTTGGAGGATTAGGAGAATTTGGGGGAGAGCTGCCTCCCACTGTGTAGCCCATTGTCTACGCCTCGTCTAAACGGTGACTCCAACACATTTCAGGCCATAGAACTTTGATTAAGTCAATCTCAAGTCCAAACATAGCATCAGATCTTAAATAAGCAGTTACAGCCTCTCCTTATTGCCTGATTCTGTATAGCGTTGGAAATCACATTACTGATGTCATCACAAAGCTATGCTTTCAAATCCTAGGAGGACATTATATAGGACACTGGGACAGATTGCCGTCTCTAGTATTAGGACAAGACCATCCTGCTATTATCTCAACATCCCAATAAGCACGTCTTGGGACACTCCTGTCCTAAGTGTTGAACAATTTGGAACACCAGCGTATTCTGTTCCATGAAAAAACTAGGATAGTCTTGCACAGGATTTTAAACCTTGATTTTATTTACAAGTGAAAATAAGAACTTGGATCAAAATTTGTAAGGGCGGTCTCATCCTTACTCACCAGCTGAGGCTTAAATGTCCTTGAATAAATAAGAAAGTTTTAGGGATCTACTTCCATTACCTCTTTCCAGAAAGTCATTTCGAGTCATTTGTATTCAGTGATTCATCACTATTTAACTATCTTGAAGCTTTCTAATTTGAATTTCAGTCTTATAAATATGTACCAAATTTTGGCATGGATCATTTTCAATAAATCTGAATTACTGCACCCACTATTGGTCATCGATTACCTTCAAGTCCCTCCTTAGGGAATTCATATTCTAATTTACCCTTCTGGTTTTGTTTCCTTACTTATTTTGGTCAAAGAGCTTTCAGGCATGACAAATGCCATGCCTTCATATTCTAAGCCTCTTGTGAATAGATACATTTATCTTTACAAATTTCTCTTCTAAAAGCCAAGCTATTGTGAATAGATACATTTATCTTTACATTTATAGCTTTTGGTACTCTCTTTCTATTTTTAGGCTGCCAAGTTAGGTGTTAAGCTACTTAACTCTTGTTAAAACATTCTTCCCTCACAACTATTTTCATAATTAGGTGATAACATCATTTCAACTCTAGCCCATAGTAGGACCTGTGGTTGCTTCAGTAAAAATCAGAACATGGATAGATGTGTCATCTCCCTTAACTATCTTTCTCCAGCATTAGATTAGTTTAAATGGTCCAGGTTTTCCTACCAATCTTTGACTCCTTTGCCATCTCATTCTTTGTTATTATTAAACCATCCTTCAGCTAGCAATGTAATGCTTGAATGAGCCTAGTTCTGATCAAGCTTGGTTTGAAATTAATTTCAAACTTGAAATTTGAGAACAAGCTTGATTTTTGTACTACCATTTTAAGTTCAATCCAAGCTTAATTTTGAAGCAAAACTGAACATTTGTCTCATTTGAGCCAAAAAATAATATTAGCTTTAACCATAATGGGTTCAAGATTGAATTAAAGTATGATTCATGCTTGGTTCAAATCTGAATTAATTATGATATGCTGTATCAGTACGTGCCGCTCCATACGAGGCATACTATATTGTACTGATATCAAACTGAGACTCGGTTGTCTTGGTACGCTGAACTAACCCGCATACCAGTGATATTGACGCTATACTAGTGGCTTGAAATGATCACTGTGGAACATTGGATCTAAGACTCAACAGCCACCATACAGACTCATAATATGCATTATATATAATAAACATTTTTGAGCCTAATCAATCTAGGCTTGATCCAGTCGGGTCTATTTTTGGCCCGCTTGAAATTGTTTCAAGCCTAGATTGTTGGTTCAAGTTCAGTCTATTTAACTTCGAATCGAACTTGAACCGGGCTTTTTTCAAGCTGACTACTTCAACAGCTGAGTCTATCTTTGGCTTGGCTTGGAATTAATTTCAAGCCTAGATTGTTGGTCCAAGCTTGGTTCAATGAACTTTAAACTAAGCCTAAACTGAGATTTTTTCAAATCAGCTACTTCGACTACTTTAGCTTCAACACCAGCCAATTGGCATGGAAGCACATCCTGCCCTACTTCAAGAGTGACTACTACATCATTTGTGTCCGCAATGTCAACCCTAAACACTAGGACCCTAGGACTTCCACCACTCTACCTCCCTCGACTCCCATATCAATGAACAGCAAACAGCACCCCTTGCAGTTAGAGGATGATACAGCAAACAGCACCCAGTGGGGAGGTCAAATTGGTTGAGGTTGATGCTGCCAAAGCAAATGAGGTCATCGAGGATGACAGTGTAGTTACACTGGAAGCGGGGGACAATGCACTTCCATGCCAGCTGTCAGTGCCAAAGGCTTTAGCTTCTCTACGTAAATGAATGTTGACCTTGGAGATGCTGAGTGCTCAGTTTTGGTCCACCATATGGAGGGTTAACCACCTTTAACATTGACTTGCATCATATTTCCTCCTTCTTAGTATGCCAATAATGTGGCTACAGTTCTCCTCTGAACCCTGGATCAAGCAAAATGTAGCTACAGCTCTCCTATGAACCTGCCTCACCAATAACCTATCTTTGCAGCAACACCTGGTGCATTGCCTCCTTGACAACCTCCAGACAGAATAGAAGTCACCATTAGATCTCTGTAAACTTCAAATCACTTTTGTAAATGCTTAAACCTCAAGATCACAAACCAAATTGCCCATAATTGGTCTTAATACATGAGCATTTAATGGGGAAGAACACATCTTTGTCTTATTTTACAACTAGTTTCAGTTGAAATTAAGGGAACATTCTCTTCTGTTTCCCTTCTGCCTCTCCCAACCTCTCCTTCCTCTCCGCTTCTAGTTTCCCCCCTCCAAAACACCTCAATTATAAAGAGTGAACTCCACTATGGATCTAGAGATACCAACATCCCATTTAAGATACCCATTGCAGATGCAATCCGCATTACACAGTATATTCTTGAATTGTTTTCAGATTTCTATCTCTTCCCCTTCCATCCTAAAGTAGTTATTTTCAGAGGTTCAATAGAAGAACTAGGAACCACATACTTGTTGTTTAGGATTGGGAGGATCTTTAAGTTAGGGGTGATCCCTTAGGGATTGCACAATCTACAGTCAGGGCTAACTTAATTGTCTTCATTTATTTTGAACTTCAATGAAAAAGACCAGGACTTGGTTTCCACTATTCTCAATCTATGTTAGCCTAGTGCATTAGGTCAGGCAAACTAAGCAGACAAGGACAAACCCAAACCCTTTTATCATCAATAGTAGTGCATGACCAAAAGCTAAAGAGGCAAAGATTATCAAACACCTTACTATCAAATGACATGGTTTTCATTCCCTGTATTACTTGTTTAAAACTCATTTGCAACATGGAATGCTTATTCACAACACTTTCATGAAAGAATGACACTTCAGGAAAGAACTTTCGCATTGAGCATTTGGAAACAGCTCTTAAGTTCTGATTATAATAGATGCTCAATGGGAAAGATTCCAATGATTCACTGGTGGAAAAGTTCTTCTATCAATCTTTCTGACCTACTGCTACTCATTAAAGAAAATGTTTGATGCAAAAATATCTTTTATACTTAATGGTATTCCAGCAGTTATAAAAGCAAGCCTTTAAAGGGCATCAAGTTTAACAAACAGAACTTCAAGACAGCACAGCATTCCACTTTGCCCACAATGGTTGTGAAACTTATTAATTTGTGAAAAATGTACATATAGAAAGTGGCATTTTCCATGAGTTATAGAAAATCTGGGACTATTATGCTAGGTCTAGAATTGTTGAATTCACATTTCTATTTTACTGTAATTGTGCATAACAGAATCAATTGTCAAGTGATAAGTTAGACATAAAGTATCAGCAATAGAAATACTAATGTTAAATCATGAAGATCAAATGAAATTTACATTGAAAAATAGAGTAAAAGAGAAAACTAATGTCTACGATTGTCGATTGAAAAGATATAAAAGCAGGTCATAATATAGCCACAATGTCCAAAGAGTGAAATGAATCCAGTTTTGCAATAAAGAGAGATATTCCAGCTCAGCTGCAGAGATCAGAGGCAGTGAGGAAAAGTTGATAACTACATTTAAACCCCAACCACCCACAATACCCCTTGTGGGCAAAATTGAATGAACCATCAACTCCAAGTTTATAAACTGATAGACATGAAACTAGCAAACAAAGCTGATTTTTCAAATATTCATGGCTAAGATTCTTCATGCATAAATATATTATATTGCCTAAACAGCACCATCCTGCTAATTGTGGTGGCATGAAAAACCGATACCCAGCAGTCAATCCCCTTCCACCTTTTCCTACCCTACAAAAAGATTAGAACTTAAAAGGAGCCTCAATTTTAAAGAATAAGAACCACCACGAAAAGATGACCTTTCCTTCGGTATCAGAGCAAAAACATTTATTGTTAGGATGGTAAGATGAGTCAGTGGATAAAAATTCAAGAGAGTACACAGAAAAAAAAAAAAAAAAAACTATATAAGAAAAACTAGAAAGGAATGTTCATGTTAGATACAACTCAACTCAACTCATCTAAGCCTTTTCCCAACTACATAGGGTCGGCTACATGAATCTGCTTCCTCCACTCTGCTCTATTTAGGACCAAGTCAACATTCAAATTATAAATAGTTATATCTTTTTAATTATTTCTATCCATGTTAGTTTAGGTCTACCTCTACTTCTATCCTTACCATGGATTGTTAAAAGATCACTCTTTCTAATTAAAGCATCTAAAGGTCTACATTGTATATATCCAACCCACCGTAATTGATTTTCTTCATTTTATCTTCAATTTGGGCTACTCCTATCATTTCTCTTATTTGTTTATTTCTAATTCTATCTTTTAAAGTTTTACCACATATCCATCTTAACATACGCATTTCTATCACACTTAATTTATTCACATGTTTCAATATTGCCCAATACTCTGTTCCATATAGCATAGTTAGCCTAATAGTAGTTTTATAGATTTTTTTTTTTATTTTAATGGGATGCGCCAATCATACAATACTCCCGAAGTACTCCTTCACTTACTTCATCCTGCTTTAATTCTATGATTCACATCTTTACCTATTTTACCTTCTTGCTGGATAATTGATCCCAAATAACTAAATTTATCGCTTCTTGATATCTCTTGGCTTGCAATCTTTACTATTTCTTCATTTGTATTTTTACTTTCACTAAAATTACGTTACATGGACAGATAAAATAATGCAAAAGCGAGAAGCAGGTAAACAAGCAGATTTAACAGCGGTAAAGCAGGGAAGGGACTCATGAAAAAGCCACCACTTCAGCAGAGTTCATCACATTCAAAATTTTGAAAAGAAAAAATATCGTCACCTCTAGCACCATGAAGTATGCAATGCTTTATATTTTGACATTGAAAATAATAACAGAAATCTTTACAGAGCTCATACAGATGGCTAAACCCACTTTTCCAAAGTTCATAAAATCATAACAAATTAATGGAATCATGCATACGGTATTTCTAATTGACTTGCAAAGACCCCTAAAGACAATACGTCAGTACAACTACCATGCACATAACATTTTAAATTGAGCTGCATAGGCCCCTAAGAACAATATGTCGAATGCAGCTTACATAATTAGAAATTCAACCGACTTATAAAAATGATAGATGAACAAAAAAGAGAGGAGATCATCAGTGAACCACCATGCGATGGTGGAAATGAAAGGTTACAAGGCTTTCTCTGACCAAGTAACCAAGACGCATGGAAGCTATAGATATGGGAAGGATCCATTAGTCAGCACAAGAAATATATAAACAAAGTAAAGACAAAGTTTCTTCCCGTAATGTCGAGACACTTGAGTCCAGAGGTGAAAGTTGAAGGTTGCTTGCTCAAAGAAGTCTCAACTCTCAACCTGGAGCTTCATCAACAGAAAATGGCCTTACATCCTAAAACATAGGTTGTCCTTTATGAAATAATGGCAAATAAGGATTCAGAAAAACAACTCCTCATCTAGGACAGGGCTTATTGATTAAGGTTACGGATATGTCTAAGAATTCATGATAAAGATGTAGGCAAGTGAGTCGGTCTAGTATCTATGAGACAAATCTTCAAACACAGCAACCAGAATCAACTGGATTTCCAACTAGTGTATCAAAGATGCTAAATAAGCAGTATATCAACAAAGATTCTAATAGCAACAGTGACAGCCAGATGACTCCCACCGAACGCCAACAGACGTAACCAGCTTTCAAACGCAAAAAAAATGATGGTCTGAATGGAAAAATTGTAGTTGGGAGTCGAAGAATTACACGAAGCTGATGGACTAAATTCTCTTCTACGGCGGTAGGTAATTCTTGAAACTTTCGGCCGAAGCACAAATCTCGATCCACTAGCAAAACTCCACTGAGCTCCAAGCTTACATCTCAAGCCCAAAGCCTCCCGTCGGGGAACAAGTACTCCAGCGCCGGCATATTTAAAAGCAATGACCGATAAATGCGTCGTGATTTTCCGTGGCGGAGTGGCCTAGAAAAAGAGCCAAAGAGAAAAGTAGAGTTCCAATTGGAATACGGCACATAAATAAATTTTTAAGGTATTAAGAGATAAGAAAACAAGATCCCGGAGATACAAAGGAAGACCCCAAGAGGGAATCAAGAAGCAATGAAAGTGGAGGAGGGGGAATAGAGGAGGTGAGAACCTGAGGAGAGAAGGGGGCAGCGCGCGAGCAACAGTAGGAGAGGGACATTTGGTATGGGGAGAATAGCAGAGAGTCCAGGAGAGGCCACCACAAGAATGAGAGGTTCCCCCATCTCACGGGACTGCCTCTCCTTTAAATAAATAAAACAAAGACAAAAGAAGTGGGAGAGAGAAGGTGGAACTCGGAAGAGGAGAGATGCTGGGACAAAAGCAAAAGAGATGCTCGGGACTCCTGGACTGACACGTTTAGGACTTTACTAAGAGGAGTCGGAGGAGTCGGTGGAGGTGGTGGAGGCCGTGGAGTGTGCACCGAGACTGAGAGGGGGCCGACACTGCCAACCCCATTCATCACGGCCCACGAGCTCGGAAGACCACACAATTTGGTGAAAGGCCGGTGGGATTGGATATTGGCGGCGGGCCACCAGCTCTGGTGAAAACGGGGCACCAACCTTTTATAAATCGGACGCCCAGCCAGCCAGATGATGATGCGGTTAGGGGGTACCGTACGAATGGAAAAATTATTCATGTTAAGCATAACGAGGAAAATTTGGTGTCAGTTTGTGTCAGCCTGGGTCGGCTATACCAGGTTGGCCTCCAGTTGGCAAGTAAAAAGCATCTCAAACCTCCTCTATTTCATGGAAAAATAGAAAACAAAAAACAAAGGCTGATTGGATGACATAACTTCTCGGACTCCTCCTCCCATCGCAGCATGAATTCCACGGCATTTTTTCTTTCGCTCTTATAAGCAAAAGCGATCGGATGGATTTGACTGATGAGACGGCACGATCCATCCAGCAAATGAACTTAGACCAGTAGGAATACAGCTGGGCTGAAAGAGGACAATAAACAAATGCTTTGTCCCAAATGGCCCAATATTCTAATGCATCCGTTGGACCAACCAATCAGCTATTCGGAAGCTTTGGTGCCACGCCTGCATGGCCGGTGACAGCTCTACGATCACCATCTTCAAGATTTGGCTGCAAAGAAAAGTATCGTAAAGAAACGGATACCCAACTCCTTCAAACATTCCATACCGTATTTCTGGTGTTTAACCAACCACTCCAAGCTGTTAGGTTCGGAACCCATCGTTCCTACTGTAGATGTTGCGAGTCCGAATCCCCATGAGATGGCTTGTGGAATCCACGGGTCACCTTTCTTGATCCATCGCAAACACCATTCAAGTCGCGTAGTTAGGTGCGATTTGTGGGAACCAGTTACGTGGGCGCTAGAGCAAGGTCCCGTCTATTTCAGCCGTCTCGAAGTTGTCCATTAGAGCTCGGTTACGAGAAATAAGCGACTCTGATTAGGTTCTCATCTGGAATATAAAAGCCCACGATGCAAAAGCATGCACGGCACGCATCAATTGGCCGCCTGCATCATGATCGCACTGAGGCAATACAAAAGAACAAGAATACCCTCGACGTATGCGTACCCATATGCGCCATCATGAATGGTATGTGATGTGGCTAATCATCATCATGCAGTGCAACAACATACTGCACAATTTTTTGAACAATTTCTAATGGCTTAGAGCTCGGCCTCTGCTTCGGCCTCGAATTTAGCTCGGCCTTGGCTTCGATCTTGGATTCGGCTCGACCTCAGCTCCAGCCTCGTATTTGGCTTGGCCTCGTCTCCATATCCCGTCTTGACCTCGGTCTCGGGTCCCGATTACCTTCATGCTACACTCTCCCTGCGCTCATGAAACCAACTCCGGATATCAAGATCGGTGATATAAAACGGTTGGCCCACCTGTCACGCCAAATTTATGGGAAGTTGCCAGCACACACAATAGTCGCCGATATACGCGACACCCATTCAGCAACGGCTCACCTGCCCGCCATCCGCGGAGCTCATCCTAACAAAGCAGATTCGACGGTTCCAACGGAACGAGGTAAACGTGACCCTCCAGACAGGTATAAGAGGAGAACCCGAGCTCAACACGGGGGGAAGCTCTGGATCTCTCTCTCTCTCTCAATCCCTCTCTCATGCACTACTTGATCACCGAACTCCTGTTCATCAGGCCACTGACTTGAGCATCGGAGGGTCCCCACCGGCACCACCGGTCCGGGACTTTTTGCAGGTTCTGGAAGGAAGAAGGTCTATCTATCTGCATCTCCGGCGACCTGTGGAGATCCTCGCTCACCCGGTGCTCGAAAGTGATTTAACAGCAACAGATTGGCATGCCAGGAAGGGGGATACGCCGCAGACAGACGTTTATCCTCACGCATCTGCGACCCCCTACCTCTGCAAGGAAGATGATGGTGACTACGCGAGCTCAGGAAGCTTCTACCAGCCATGCCGTAGAATGCATCCCGCGGGCTGAACAATCGGAGGACAACCTTCATGTTCCTCCTCCTGCACCACCCCAGGTTAGTCGGTCCGATCAGCTCGATGCCCTGATCCATCAGGTACAGGATCTGATGACGGTGGTGCAGGGACTACAGAAGCATTGCTTCACTGCCATGCCTGGGCCACCTCAACCCCCTCTGCCCCGCGAGGAGGGTCATGGAGCCAGTCACCTCATCAGAGCAGGACTCCTCCTGAGGCCTCCCACCACTCGCCTCCGAGACCTCACCGTCGAGGGACTTCAAAGCGATGGCGATCTCTTTCTCGCCACTCTGATCGCTCTCACAGGCAGCATGGTGAGAAAGAACCAAGACATGTGCACCCCCTACACGACGGTCTTCCTCGTCCTCCTCTTCTGACTCCTCTAAGGAAGACACCAACAGAAGACTGCTCGTTGGACCGAGCAGCGGCTTGATGAGTACAACCAACGGCTGGAGGAGCTCAGCCATCGGATCACCACCCTTATGGGTCGGATTACGACCACCGTCCCCCGCTTTCTTGCCGTATCATGGAGGAGCCGGTCCTGCCACGGTTCCGTCTTCCCCAGTTGGACCATACGACGGCATGACGGACCCTCTGGACCACTTGGAGAGCTACAAGGTTCAATGCAAGTCCAGGGAGCGACAGACTCCTCTTCTATGTTGCCTTACCGGCTACACTTCGGAAGGTGGCGCGCGCGTGGTATTCTCGTTTACCACCGCGCAGCATCAACTCTTTCAGACAACTCGAGAGATCTTTCCTGGCTCACTTCGATACATGCCGAAAGATCCCCGAGTGGCAGATAGCATGTTCTCCGTCCAGCAAAGGAGCGGTGAAATTCTAAAGGACTTCGTTGCCCGGTTCAAGGAGGCCGCGCTCGAGGTTTATAATTTGGAGGACTCAGTGGCTACTCTAGCCCTGAAGTGGGGACTTCGTCCTTCTAGGTTTGCCTACTCTGGACAAAAAGCCTCCCAGCTCCTATACTAAACTGCTAAGTCGGGCGCAGAAGTATATTCGTGCCGACGAGGCGGACTCTTCTAGAAGGGAGGCCGACAAGGGTTCCAGTAAGAAGCCAGCATCCACGAAGCCCACCGGAGGACGATCCAGGAGGGCTGAGCCACCTCGTCGCTCAGATAACCGGCCTCAAATGCTCATGCCCAAGGAGCAGTTCACCCCTCTCCTCGCTCCGATATCTCACATCTTGTTAGAAATCGAGGACGAGCCCTACTTTCGACGCCCACCCCCTATGAAGTCAGGGATTCCTCGCAGCAAGGAGCTCAACTGCCGATATCATAGAGACTATGATCATGACACTAAGACTGCCGCCTTTTGAAGAAGGCCATAGAAGAGCTTGTTCAACAAGGCCACTTAGGCAAGTTCATCCGAAGGGAAAATCTCCCTGCACCAGGTTGTCGGCGCCTCCTGCACCACAAGTCGGTGTGGACAACACACAACGGAAAAGACAATAGCAATGATTTCCTAGGGGGCAGGCCATAATTCGAAAAGGCAGCGGGAGGGGTTAGACTCTGTAATTCTTTCTTTGAAAAGGACTTAGACGGTGTAGTTAACAAGCACGATGACAGTGTCGTCATGTCTATGACAATAGCCAAACACCCTGTAAAGAGAATCTTGGTGGATAGTTGAAGTTCCATTGACGTTTGAGCTACGAAGTTTTTGTTCGGATGAACATGTCTAACTCTTCCCTTCGACCCGTCACTACACCCTTGATGGGTTTTACTAGAGATTTTGTGAAGGTTGAAAGAGAGATCACCCTCCCCGTCACAGCCGGGACTCCGCCATGTCAACGCACGATTGCCATAAACTTCCTAGTAGTGCGGGTTCCACTGACTTACAACGCTATTTTGGGGAGACCTGGTTTGAACTTGTTGGATATTGTCATCTCTACCAAAAGGTTACTTGTCAAGTTCCCCACCAGCAAAGGAGTTGGAGAGATGAGGGGAGAACAGAACCCGCTACTGCTCTGCTATCACTTAGCCCCTAGTCCCCAAGAGACAGCGTCGGCAACAGTGCCTAAACCGCTTGACCCCCGAGACTTGGGAAGGAGAGGGGAGCCAGCCGAGCATCTTCTGACGTTCCCCTTGGGAGAAGATCCGACGAGGACTATTCAGGTCGAAGCGCAACTTCCGAAGGAGGCACGAGATCAACTCCTGGTTTTCCTGCGTGCCAATTCTGACATCTTCGCATAGTTGTCATCTGACATGCCAAGCATCCTTAAGGAGATAATTACTCACGGCTCAATCTCAAGCCAGAGTGCCGGCCTGTTCGGTAGAAGAAGAGAAGCTTTGCTCCGGATAGGCAGAAGGCCATTGACGAGGAAATCCGCAAGCTAAAAGCTGCAGGCCACATTCGGGAAGTTTATTACCCTGACAGGTTGGCTAACATCGTGATGGTCCGCAAGGCCAACGGGAACTGAAGGATGTGTGTAGATTTCACTGACCTCAATAAAGCATGTCCAAAGGATAGCTTTCCTTTGCCTCGGATTGACCAACTGGTGGATGCACATCTGGCCATGAAACACTTAGTTCTATGGACGCTTTCTCTGGGTACAACCAAATCAGGATGAACCCAACGGACAAGGAAGCTACCTCTTTATAACCGAGAAGGGAATCTACTGTTATAAGGTAATGTCATTCGGACTGAAGAACACGGGGGCCACTTCCAAAGACTAATGAACAAAGTCTTCGAGGATCAGATCGGATGCAACATGGAGGTATACGTGGATGACATGTTGACAAAAAGCATCCGCGCCATCAACCATATCGCCGACTTGACAGAGACCTTCAACAACCTCCGCTGATACCAGATGAGGCTGAACCCACGCAAGTGTGCCTTCGGGGTGACAGCTGGCAAATTCTTAGGGTTCATGGTGACACAACGAGGAATCGAGGCAAACCCCGATAAAGTCTGAGCCATCTTGGACATGAGATCTCCCACCAACAAGAAGGAAGTGCAATGCTTAGCTGGAAGGGTAGCGGCCCTGAGCCGTTTTCTTTCCAAGTCTGCGGAGAGATGTTTGCCTTTCTTCAAGGCACTGCATAGAGTCGACAGGTTCGAATGGACAAAGGAATGTCAGAAGGCCTTCGAAAGACTGAAAGAATTTTTATCTACCCCGCCACTGCTGTCCAAACCAAGGGGTGGAGAAGAACTTTTATGTACCTCACGGCTTCTCCCGAAGTTGTCAGCTCCGTGCTTGTTCGCATGGACACCAACGGGACACAAAAACCAGTGTACTACACTAGTAAGTTACTCCATGATGCCAAGACCATATATTCAAGGGTCGAGAAGATCATTTTTGCATTGATCATCTCTACCCAGCGCCTCAAGCCTTATTTCCAAGCTCACCCGATCGTGGTGGTCACCGACCAGCCGCTCAAGGCAGTCCTTTCTTGTCCTGATACTTCTGGCCGGCTGGCAAAGTGGGCGCTCAAGCTAGGAGAGTTCAACCTGTCGTTCCGACCTAGGACAGCTATGAAGTCTCAAGTTTTAGTGGATTTCCTGATCGAGTGTACTTGGGCAGAAGAGCAACCGGAAGAATCTTATGCAAACCCCTTGGTGCTGAAACCGAGGAGAGGGGGAATGACTGGCTCCTTCACGTAGACGGAGCATCAAACTCTCATGGAAGTGGAGCGGGCCTCTCATTCTAGCTAGCCCAGATGGAGTGGTAGCCGAATACGCCCTCCGTTTCCTTTTCCCAGCTACCAACAACCAAGCCGAGTATGAGGCCCTACTATCAGGGTAAGGCTAGCTCACGAACTCGGGATAAAATGCTTAGAGTTTTACTGATTCTCAGCTAGTCTCCGATCAAATTAACGAGGAGTACGAGGCGCGGGATCCCACCATGTCCCGTTACCTGAGTATGGTGCAGTCACATGTCTCTCCCTAGCCCATTTCAGTATCAGCTACATTCCCGGGAGGAGAATACTAGAGCTAACGCATTGTCCCGGTTGGCCACATCGGCCGATGGAACCTTAAGAAGAACTTACGTGGAGCACTTGGAAGCCCCAAGTATTGACACAGCAAAAGAGGCCTTACCGGTCCACCAGGAGCTTTCTTGGATGGACGCTTACACCAAGTACTTTGCCACTGGAACCCTCCTGATGACCCCGCCGAAGCCAAGATTTTCAAACGGCAAGTACACAAGTTCCTGATGTTCGATGGACAGCTGTACCAGAGATCTTTCTCTCATCCCCTCCTTAGATGTGTCGGTCCTACAAACGACAACTACATCCTCCGAGAGATTCATGAAGGCATCTGCGGTAACCACTTGGGGGGCAGAGCGCTGTCATACAAAGCTCAACGCCAAGGCTATTACTGGCCTACCATGCGGGAAGACGCAGTCGAGCTGGTCCGAAGTGTGATAGTTTCCAGTGGTATGCAAATATCCAGCGGCTGCCAACTTCTCGGCTGAACCCTCTATCGGCTCCGTGGCCGTTCGCCCAGTGGGGGATGGACATCTTGGGACCTTTCCCTCCAGCTTCTGGCCAACGAAAGTTTTTTCTCGTAGCCATCGATCACTTCACCAAGTGGGTAGAAGCCGAAGCGTTGGCTAAGATTACCGAAGCTAAGGTGAGGAGCTTCTTTTGGAAGTCTATCATTTGCTGGTTTGGATTATCCCACATGCTTGTTACCGACAACGAGCGCCAATTCGACAATGCCCCATTCAGAGACTTCTGTGCCGAGCTAGGAATACACCAAAGGTTCACTTCTGTCGGCCACCCACAAACTAACAGGGCTACTGAAGTGATGAATCAGACAATCCTACAAGGGCTCAGAACGCCTAGATAATTTCAAGGGAAGATGGGTAGAAGAGCTCTCGAACGTGCTGTGAGCCTACCACACAATGCCTCGGGCTCCCAATGAAGAAACCCCGTTCAGCCTTGTATTCGGAACGGAAGTTGTTGTCCCAGTGGAGATTGGCATCCCCAGTCCCCGGGTGCAGTCATATGACGAAGGTGACAATCCAAATCTATTAAGAGCCAACCTCGACCTCATCGAAGAGCTTCATGATCGAGCACGAGTCAGAATGGCCTCCTACCGACAAAGGATCGCAAAATACTACAATGCCCGAGTTTGTCCCAGGACGTTCCTCCCAGGGGACTTGGTCCTCAGGCGAGCCGATGTCTCCAAGCCTACGGAGGAGGGCAAACTATCTCCCAATTGGGAAGGGCCCTATCGAGTTACCAACGCACTTCATTGCGGAGCTTACCAGATCGAAGAGCTAGACGGAAAACCTCTCCCTCATACCTGGAATGCGGATAACCTCCGGCGGTATTATCAGTAATCTATTGACATGTTTGTTTTGAACATTTCCCTAGAATTATCATTCATCCTTTTCACTAACGGAAGTGTCTAAGCGATATGGCTCCTCACCTAAGCCCGGCTCCGTGTCGGCACCAGAAGCACGTGCTCTGCGTCGGCATCCAAGCCCAAGTCTTCCCTCGGCATTAAGCCTGGCTCCGCGTTAGCATCCAAGCCCGAGTCTCCCCTCGGCACTAAGCCCGGCTCCATGTCGGCAACAAGCCCGAGTCTTCCCTCGGCACCAGAAGCTCGGCTCCGCATCGGCAACAAGCCCGAGCCTCCCCTCGGCACTTAAGCCCAACTCCACGTCGGCAATCTAAGCCCAAATCTCCCCTCGGCAATTAAGCCCGACTCCGCGTCGGTAGTCCAAGCCCGGCATCGTGTCGGCCTTCTATGTCCGAGCCTCTCGGCCCCTAACCCCGACTCCACATTGGCACCCGAAGCCCGACTCCGCATCGGTTCTCAGAGCCGCATGGACAACACTACTGGCTTCAGCCTCGCTTCGGCTACTCAGCCTCGGATTTGGCTTGGCCTCTGCTTCGGCCTCAAATTCGGCTTGGCCTATGCTTCGGCCTCGGATTTGGCTCGGCCTCGGCTTCGGCCTCGGATTCAGCTCGGCCTCGGCTTCGGCCCCGCCTCGGCCACCGGTCTTGGCCTCACTTCATTCTCGATCATTGGCTTCGGCTTCGGCCTCGCCTCGGCTACAGGCTTCGGCCTCGCCATGGGCATCGGTCTCGGCCTCACTTCGTTCTCGATCATTGGCTCCGGCTTCGGCCTCACCTCGGCCACCGATCTTGGCCCCACTTCGTTCTCGATCATTGGCTCCGATTTCGGCCTTGCCTCGGCTACCAGCTTTGGCCTCACCTTGACCACGATCCTTGGCTTCGGCCTCAATCGTCGGCTTCGGCCTCGATCATCGGCCTCGACCTGCTTCGGCTTCACTTCGGCCTCACTTCAGCCTCGATCCTTGGCTTCGGCCTCAATCGTCGGCTTCGGCCTCAATCGTCGGCTTCGGCCTCAACCTCACTCGGCTTCACTTCAGCTCACTTCGGCCTCGATCCTTGGCTTTGGCCTCAATCGATGGCCTCGGCTTCACTTCGGCCTTATTTTGGCCTCAATCCTTTGGCCTCGGCACCAGCCTCGACTATTCCCTAAAAATGACCCTTACCTACTCGCGTTGCCATACTCACTGGAACTTGCTAGCTACAGGCATTTAAGGGAAGATTGAATTAAAGTTCATTGATAGCAAAACAGTTTTACAAAATTACCGATTAAAGCCGGACTTGATACAACAAAAAGAAAAACTAGGGTTCAGCCGGGTCTGAGCCGTCATCCTCCTCGTCTGGCTGCAGATCTTCAATCCCTTCGAGGCTATAGAGCTTTCGGATTTTTTCTTTGCAGTCCTGGAAGCCACCGTCATATGCAAATGTTGTTGTCTCGGCCAATTCTTTGTTGAAGGCAGCAGATTTCCTAAAATTTTCTATGGCTTCGGCGGCCTTGTTCTCGGCCTCGGCGGCCCTCTTTTCGGCTTCGGTCACCACCGCCTTTAGATTGGCAATTTCAGCGTCAGACCAATGGGCAATTTCCTCCGCGTTCTTGGCTCTTCCTCGGCCGCACCGATTTCGATGGTGGCGGAGTGTAATCGGTTCTTCACAAATATACTTCTAACTCTGCCACCTTCAACTTTTCTTCCGCCACCCTCTGTTTCTCCTCGGCCACCTGAGCATTATCCAGCTCGTTAGCCGCCCGGCGCTGGGCCACCTCTAGCGCATCTTCCGCCTTTTCAGCCTGTTGGCCCAGATGGCAACCCAAAAGGGGGGGGTGAATTGAGTTCTCAAAAAAAATTTGACTCTTTAAAACTATGTGCTGTGAGACAATGAGATTGAGAGCAAGATAAATGCAAAGCACAAATGAAGAGATAGAAAGATAGAAAGTCAAGGCACGACAAACACAATAATTTTATAGTGGTTCGGTGTATCTAATACCTACGTCCACTCCCAAGTATCACTTGGGTCTACACTATAATCCACTTGATTACAGTCGAGTTGTTTTACAAGCTCACAACTCAAAACTTGTTGTTTTCCTCGGGATCACAACGAACCCAGCTGGTTTTTCGGGCTCACCAGCACACAACCCAACCATAAGCTATCCTTAGCTTGTACCGAGGTATACTACCTCCACTAATTCAATCCCCCGATTGAACTAGCAAACAATAATAAAAAATAGAGTTTTGAATATACAACAGCTCCTCAAATGAGCAAATAAACAATAAAATAAACAAGGATAAAAAAGCCTGTTTGAAGCTCTTTAAATGTATGCTTTTCTTCTTTTCATCTTTTCCTTTTCTCCTTTGAAAAATTGAATCAGGGCCTCATCTCAAATTCTTTACTGAAATTTGCAGATGAGAAGATGAGGATTTGGGGCTTTTGCTTTCTTTCTTCTAATGATGGAAATCTCCTTGATTTGAACTTGAGAAGCTTGTGGATTTCTCTTTGAGCTTTCTGGAGTTGATGGATTTGAGCTTTGAGTCTTTCCTCTTTGATTTCTTCCTCAAGATTTTTTGGATTTTTTAGTCTATTTTTTTCTTTTTTTTCAAACGGACAGTTTTTCTCTTTTTATATATCTCTTAATCCAGTTTAGGTGGAAAAAATAGTCGTTGTGAGATGCTTGGATCTTTCTACACACAAAGAAAAATAGTTGTTAGAGGTTAGGTAAAAAGAAATCTAACCGTTGGAGTCTGTTCTGACAAATAAAAATCCATACCTGACAGGTTGGAGTCGGCTCCAACTTTTCAGGTGTCGGCTCCAAATCGGGTATCCAAAAATAGCAAATAATAAGTTGTTGAGGAGTCGACTCCGAGAAAGTTAAGTGTCGGCTCGTCGCTTTTGGGAGTCGGCTTCGCAATCCAAAAGTGTCGGCTCCAGAAATGTCCATAAAAACATGCTCTCTGTTCTCATGTTAGAGTCGGCTCCAAAAACTCATGTGTCGGCTCCCAAACTCTCAGGTGTCGGCTCCCGAATTCTAGATGTTAGCACCGAAAACTGAAACATAATACACTTCTCTGTATCTCAGGTTGGAGTTGGCCCGAAACTCTGAGTGTCGACTCCAAACGGTGCCAAAAATCCAGAAATCTTCTGATGCCTTGGGGTCGGCTCCTGACTAGTTGGGTGTCAACTCCAAGTTCTAAACTTTGAAAAATTCTTTAACATTTTGATTCAAACATATTTCTTTATTCCTTTTGATTGATTAAACATTTTTAATCCCTGAAACACTTATTAATCTATCAGAAACACAGTGAATATACTCATGTGTTTTATTAATCATCAAAATTAATAATTGGGTCAACAATCTCTCCCTTTTTGATGATTATAAAAACATTGAGTATATGCATGATTTAAACAATAAGATTTTCAAATCAAATTTCTCAAATATTTAGTTCTCATAGGTAAGCTCCCCCTAAACGAAGTAGCTCCCCCTATGATACTCAATTTAACATCTATTCTTCCCATTTTAACAGTAAACTTTAATGTTTGATACCAATTAAATAATCATATTAAATTATATCAAATTAAGTTAGCTAAGTTTCTTCCTTTCAATGCACATATGTCAATTACTTCTCCCTATATGCAATTATTAATTAAATACCAATTGATCAAGCTTGTTTGTTCCAATACAAATACTAATACTTCTCCCTCTTTATAACTTTCAATGCATATACGACTATCAATTACTTCTCCCTTTTTTGTAATCAACAAAAAGGTTAAGAAGTTTCAAATTAAATGACAAAATTAAGAGATGCTTCAAAGATCAAATGATATTCATTAAGTATCAAAAAGGTTCATTACACACTTCACAAAGTTAAGCATTACATCATATTACAAAAAGAAACTTCATTACATCAAATTTTGAACTAAACTGAACTTCATTACATCATATTTAATAACATCAAAGAAACTTCATTACAAGATAATCAAAATTAGCTCTAAGAAGTCTTTGCATTCTTCCAATATTTTTCTCATTCCTTCACTTTGAGTTTGAACAAATGCCTTTAGTCTTCTATCAACAAATGCACATGCAATCACAATTTTGTCCTGAAGCTCTGCATTGCATTTGGAATATGTCTCTGAATCTTCTCCAATATCTTTAAGTTCTTCAAAAATATTCTTGAGATCATTCTTTAAAGATTCTGCGGAGGCTCCAAGGATGGATTCAATTTTGCTTACTCTTTCATCCAAAGAATAATACATTTCTCTTAAATTCATCAAACTATTGTCAATTTCTGTTTTCATTTCTTCCTTATGAGTAGCAATAGACTTTTAAGTTGTTCTAACTGATATCAGAAAAACCAATGGATGACATAGGTAGTGGTACATGTGCAGGAGCTAGAGTAGGTGCTGGTGGTGGTGATGATCTGCTAGGCTCCGGTGATGGATGCCTCATTGATGGACCTGCCTCAGATGATGCAGTGGCCCTAATGTCAGCTGCTCTCTCATTCAAATGACCTTTTCTTTTCCCCTACCATCCACTTTTACAAACCCCATTCTATGCACAGTAGCCAAGCTGTAATAATCAGTGTGCCTTAGGTTTTTCGATGGCTCATTCTCAGAAATAACAACTACTTGACTTCTAAATGCCATGGTTAGGACCATCCCATAAGGAAATGAAGATCTCCTCTTGCCCCCGACCTCAGCCATATACCATATCATCATTCCTGCTAGATTGATTGGCTGACCTGTCAAAATACTATTCATAATCACTATGTCGCACTTTGAGACATACTCA
>UESW01002829.1:0-47488 GCA_900491605.1 Calamus simplicifolius | reverse complement strand
AAAGCTCATAATCTAAAGCTTGAATAAAATTCTCATTCTAGCTTTCCAATAAGAATAATTAGAACCATTAAATAAAGGAGGTCTATTGGTAGAATGACCTTCAGCAAATGAAGATCCATCTTGAGCTGCCATTTGGATCTTTAACTCTTGATCGTTGGATCAAACAAGAAATGAGCACAAGCTCTGTTACCAATTGTTGGCCCAGATGGCAACCCAAGAGGGGGGTGAATTGGGTTCTTTAAAAAATTTGACTCTTTAAAACTATGTGCTTGAAACAAATGAGATTAAGTGCAAGATAAATGCAAAGCACAAATAAAGAGAGAGAAAGATAGAAAGTTAAGGCACGGCAAACACAAGATTTTATAGTGGTTCGGTGTATCTAACACCTACGTCCACTCCAAGTATCACTTGGGTCCACACTATAATCCACTTGATTACAGTCGAGTTGTTTTACAAGCTCACAACTCAAAACTTGTTGTTTCCCTCGGGATCACAACGAACCCAGCTGGTTTTTCAGCTCACCAGCACACACCCAACCACAAGCTATCCTTAGCTTGTACCGAGGTATACTACCTCCACTAATTCAATCCCCCGATTGAACTAGCAAACAATAATGAAAAATAGAGTTTTGAATACACAACAGCTCCTCAAATGAGCAAATAAACAATAAAATAAACAAGGATAAGAAAAGCCTGTTTGAAGCTCTTTGAATGTATGCTTTTCTTCTTTTCTTCTTTTCCTCTTCTCCTTTGAAAGATTGAATCAGGGCCTCAGCTCAGATTCTTCACTGAAATTTGCAGTTGAGAAGTTGAGGATTGGGGCTTTTGCTTTCTTTCTTCTAATGATGAAATCTCCTTGATTTGAACTTGAGAAGCTTGTGGATTTCTCTTTGAGCTTTCTGGGTTGATGGATTTGAGCTTTGAGTTTTTCCTCTTTGATTTCTTCCTCAAGATTTTTTGGATTTTTTAGTCTATTTTTTTTTCTTTTTTTTTCAAACGGACGGTTTCCCCCTTTTTATATATCTCTTAATCCAAGTTTAGGTGGGAAAAAATAGCCATTGTGAGATGCTTGGATCTTTCTACACACAAAGAAAAATAGCCGTTAGAGGTTAGGTAAAAAGAAATCTTACCGTTGGAGTCCGTTCTGACAAATGAAAATTCGTTCCTGATAGGTTGGAGTCGGCTCCAACTTTTCAGGTGTCGGCTCCAAATCGGGTATCCAAAAATAGCAAATAAAAAGTTGTTGAGGAGTCGGCTCCAAGAAAGTTAAGTGTCGGCTCGTCGCTTTCGAGAGTCGGCTCCGCAATCCAAAAGTGTCGGCTCCAGAAATGTCCATAAAAACATGCTCTCTGTTCTCATGTTAGAGTCGGCTCCAGAAACTCAAGTGTCGGCTCCCGAACTCTCAGGTGTCGGCTCCCGAATTCTAGGTGTCGGCTTCAGAAACTGAAACAGAATACACTTCTCTGTATCTCAGGTTGGAGTCGGCTTCGAAACTCTGGGTGTCGATTCCAGACGGTGCCAAAAATCCAGAAATCTTCTGATACGCCTTGGGGTTGGCTCCTGACTATTTGGGTGTCGACTCAAGTTCTGAACTTTGAAAATTTCTTTTAAATTTGATTCTAAACATATTTCTTTATTCCTTTTGATTGATTAAACATTTTAATCCCTGAAACACTTATTAAATCTATCAGAAACACAGTGAATATACTTATGTCTTTTATTATCATCAAAATCAATAATTGGGTCAACACAGCCCTTAGCCGGCCAGCCTCGGCTTCGGCTTCGGCTTTCTGCGCCCGGGTTAGTCTCCACCCGGACCTCCTCCAGAGCTGCCTTGGTCCTCACCTTTAATTCTTGAATCTCTTCTAGCAACTGATCTAGAGCGGCCTGGGCTGGGGACCAAAGGCCCCTCATGGCGGTCAAGGAGTTCAATGCCTGTGCAAGACTCACAGTTAGGTAAAGAAACAGAAACAATAGAGGTTGACAATGGGACAACACTTAGTCAAAGATGGGCCACGGACGCCTCTCGGAAGAATACATAGGTATAGACTAAAAGATATGCTTTATTATATCTTTATTTTAATGAGAATTCATTTTGAGCAATGTGTGCCATTTACTATATATGTGCATGTGTCTAGTATTTACAAAGAGTATTTGATCTAGTGTATAGAGTACGACTTACACACAGAAGACTAGATCATCGGTTCTTTTGGAATACAAGTTTATTGTTCACAGTTTTAGATGGAATTGGACACCTCATCAGTAGAACTGTAGCACAAATTTTTAGTAGGTCTGTCTTGACTACGAGGAATGGTTTATTCTAACTATTGTGCTAGTACACTTTGTGTGTATTGAACAGGACCCAGTTGAGTTAATATTTTATACTGACTTTATAAAATAATTTAAAACTCATGAATATTATGATTACTTATGCTCTTAATCTGAATTCTATTTCTAGACATGTGTATGTAGTGATTATTACTTTGATTACACATAGAGTGAGATTCTATATGAGTCAATAAACTCAGTGGGTTGGGCAATAACATTATATATATGGTGAATATTAATAGTTGAAGAAAACCACGTCCTGTTAAATTGGATTGATGATATCCCCTTGAGGAAGCTTATAAGTTTTGATTGTATCAAATCTTGCAAGTGGATTTTGAATCCGATACATCAAATAAGTTAAGTGGATAGGTCTCAAGGATAATAAAAGCCAATTAAATTATATTGTCAGTAATTAAATTTAATTGGTGGATATCTGTAATCTTAACGTGAGGAGATAATAAGTATTTAATATTAAAGGCTTGAAAATATAAATTTGAATATGATTAGGAGTACAATTATTAATTCTTTAGTGGAATGAATTATAATTTACGTAATTGAATCCTAAACCCGGGGTAGGATTAGAATATTTAATTACGTGGGAAGTCCTTTTCATATTGCCTATTGGTCCCTGTTGTAACCCTATAAATACCCTCTCAGTTGGTTGCTAGGGTTAAGGTTTTGAGAACGTTTTTGAGAAAAAAGAAAAATAAGAAACCCTAGGTCGGCCGAGAGATCCCACCATCTTGTGAGAGAAAGAAGGTATTTTTGGGAATACGGCGGAAGGCTAAAGGTTGAGGTCGAGCAATCGAATCAAAGTAATCTAAAGTTCAAATCTGAAGGTATGATCTTCTACTCTTAGATTAGAATGGTAAAAGTTTTTTTTGTATTAATCATATACGCTATAGCTGTGATCTTGGAGATATTCTGCGTTCTCCAACAGTAGTATTAGAGCCACGGTTGATACTGTATATGAATAATACGGCCATGTTCTCCATTAATCGGAATATGCATGCGAAGGATAGATCGTACTTGCTGCTAACGTTGTTTTATAGGTTTCTATCCTGTTATTATGGTCATATGAATGTATGTGTTTTGATTTAATATTACTTAGATCTGTTTTGTATACTCTGGTTTAAGGAGGAATAGGATCATTGTATTATTTCATAGCATGTATGCGCCAGTTTTTTGAGAGCTTTGTGATTGTAAATACGTAGCATGTGAACGCCTATATGGAGGCATAGGATTTTTGTAATCTGTTGCGGCTCTGATGGAGGAAGAAGACCTGCTGCAAATTGTAGGATATGATTCTAAGGAGAATCCATTGCAGGATATGATTCTAAGGAGAATCGATTGCAGGATATGATTCTAAGGAAAATCGGTTGCAGGATATGATCAAAAAGTAGATAGGATTCTAAGGAGAATCCGTTGCAGAAAAGGATTCTGAAGGAAAATCCGAAGGAATCGGAAGAGCAAATTTCATTGTTTTGCAGGAGAATCCATTGCAGATAGGATTTTAAGGAGAATCCATTGCATGATAGGATTCTAAGGAAAATCCGTTGCAGGATCAGGATTCTGAAAGAAAATCCGAAGCGCGAAGAAATTGGAAGGAGCTGATTTTGTTAGGAGTTCACTATTTGCAATGAAGATCTCAAGTCAAAAGATCACTCGCACCACCATCATCAGAGATCAACCATCGACACTATATAAGATATCCATATGGGAACTCTTCCGATTCCTTCGGATTTTCCTTCAGAATCCTTTCCTGCAACGAATTCTCCTTAGAATCCTATGCTGCAACCGATTCTCCTTAGAATCATATCCTGCAACGGATTCTCCTTAGAATCATATCCTGCAATTTGCAGCAGGTCTTCTTCCTCCATCAGAGCCGCACCAGATTACAAAAATCCTATGCCTCCATATAAGAGTTCACATGCTACGTATTTACAATCACAAAGCTCTAAAAAAACCGGAGCATACATGCTATGAAATAATACAATGATCCTATTCCTCCTTAAATTGGAGTATACAAAACAGATCTAAGTAATATTAAATCAAAACACATACATTCATGTGACCATAATAACATGATAGAAACCTACAAAACAACGTTAGCAGCAAGCACGATCTATCCTTCGCATGCATATTCTGATTAATGGAGAACATGGTCGTATTATTCATATACAGTATCAGCCGTGGCTCTGATACCACTGTTGGGGAACGCGGAATACCCCCAAGATCACGGCTATAGCATATATGAGTAATACAAAAAAAATTTACCGTTCTAATCTATGAGTACAAGATCATACCTTCAGATTTGAACTTTGGAACACTTTGATTCGATTGCTCGACCTCAACCTTTTAGCCTTCCGCCGTATTCCCGAAAATACCTTCTTTCTCTCACAAGATGGTGGGATCTCTTGGCCGTCCTAGGGTTTCTTGCTTTTCTTTCTCCAAAAAACGTTCTCAAAACCTTAACCCTGGCAACCAACTGAGAGGGTATTTATAGGGCTACAACAGGGACCAATAGGCAAATATGAAAAGGACTTCCCACGTAATTAAATCTCCCAATCCTACCCCGGGTTAGGATTCAATTACGTAAATTATAATTCATTCCACTAAAGAATTATAATTGTACTCCTAATCATATTCGAATTTATATTTTTGAGCCTTTAATATTAAATACTTATTATCTCCCCACATTAAGATTACAGATATCCACCAATTAAATTTAATTACTGACAATATAATTTAATTGGCTTTTATTATCCTTGAGACCTATCCACTTAACTTATTTGATGTATCGGATTCAAAATTCACTTGCAAGATTTGATACAATCAAAACTTATAAGCTTCCTCAAGGGGATATCATCAATCCAATTTATCAGGATGTGGTTTCCTTCAACTATTAATATTCACCATATATATAATGTTATTGCCCAACCCACTGAGTTTATTGACACATATAGAATCTAACTCTATGTGTAATCAAAGCAATAATCACTACATACACGTATCTAGAAATAGAATTCGAATTAAGAGCATAAGTAATCATAATATTCATGAGATTTAATTATTTTATAAAGTTAGTATAAAATAATTAACTCAACTGGGTCCTGTTCAATACACACAAAGTGTACTAGCGCAAATAGTTAGAATAAACCATTCCCCGTAGTCAAGACAGACCTACTAAAAATTTGTGCTATAGTTCTACTGATGGTGTATCCAATTCCATCTAAAACTGTGAACAATAAACTTGTATTCCAAAAGAACCGATGATCTAATCTTCTGTGTGTAAGCCGTACTCTACACACTAGATCAAATACTATTTGTAAATACTAGACACATGCAAATATATAGTAAATGGCATACATTGCTCAAAATGAATTCTTATTAAAATATAAAGATATAACATAAAGCATATCTTTTAGTCTATATCTCTATCAGAAGGAACCTCTGCAGCTCGGACACGGAGGCTTAGGCCACTGTGCCCAACGAGCGTGACGCAACAAGATCAACTGGAAGGAAACGTCGACCTCTTCCTCTTCGGTGGACTCTTGGCGACTAGTGCGGGCTCAGCTTCCGGCTGCACATACGGCACCCCGGCTTGAGCAGGTTCATCAACCCCTACTCCCTTGGTGGACGGGGCGGCCTCTGGATTGGGTCCCGAAACCACGTTGGTCGGCTCCGCTTCGGGGGCCGTTGGCGGTGATGACGATGCCTCAGCCTTCTCCGGAGGGTCGTCCGTCAAATCAATGAGGGATGGGGAGCGAGGTCATCCTTCCTCGACCTCGTTCCTTCCTAAAGCCTCTCCGGCTTCGGCTTTCTTGACAACTTTGGCGACGGCCTCCCTCCTAGCAGGGGCCCCATCCTCTCGAACCTTTCTTTTCTTGGTGGCGGCCCCCTTATCTCCCGAAGCAATGGTGCCATGCCTGCGAATCAATGAACTTTGGTCAAAAGAGGAAGAGGAAAAGCAAAGAGATGAAAGGTTGTGCTGCTCACCGTCGCCAGGAATAAGACCCGCTAGCCGAAGATTCTCCTCGGCTAGCAGCTGGTTGCAGCGAGGGACGTCGGCAGTAATCAGCTGCCCGAACGCCTCCTGATCCCTGGGAAGAATTCTGGGGTCTTTGTTGGCCTCGGTGTCGGGAATTCCCCACTCGGTCTTCACTCCCTCATTTTGGGCAAAGAAGAATCTACTTTTCCACCCCTTAACTGAAGTGGGAAGATGCAGCTTAAGAGTTCTAGTTGGCCTAGGGGCAAAGGACCACCATCCCGATTGTTTCCTAAGGGTATAGAAGCAATGAAAAAGAGAAATCCTAGCCTTTATCCCATGGATGTGGCATAGCACTACGAAACCTACGAGGATCTGAATGGAATTCGGGACCAATTGAGCTAAGGCTAAGGAATATCTATCTAAAACGTTAAGTATGAAAGGATGAATAGGGATACGGAGACCAGCCCTAAAATAATATTCATAAAGGGCTACCCGGCCCGAATAGGAAGAGGTTACCCTGTCTTCATGTAAGGGTCGATACAGGCGGAGGTCTGTAGGGATTTGGTATAGAGCCCTAAGATTGATAATCTCTTGGACGGTCATGACAGAGGTAGTCCTTTCAGGAGACTGTCTCCCATGGGAAGAGGGGCCAGCGACCGCCAGACGGCGCTGTGCAGGAGCCCGTCCGGTGGCTGGGCGATTTTCGGCACAAGATTGTCCCGTAGGCTGCCGCTTCTCCGGAGGAGCGTCCCCTACGAAGGAGGACCAGGAAAGTGGTGGAGAAGGGATAGGTTGAGAATGATTGGGAGAATAGCCCCCGAAATCAGAAATCGAACATGAAAGAGAAGGGGTGGCCATGGAAACGGAACTAGCCTGAAGGATTTGAGGACGAAGAAGCAAAGGCGAATGGCTCGGGAGGATGGAAGACGAACAAGCTCGAGTAAAATCAGAGTAGAGACGAAAACGAAAGCAGCAAGGACAGATTGAGCCAGGGACACCCTCTTTATAGACTTGTCTTTTCAAAATCATCCCGCCAAGTTTGCTCCGGCTACGTGCTCACTTCCCATTGAGGACGGCTACGGTAACCACCCAGAGCGCAGGACCCGGAGGCCGCTACCAGCGAAGGGATGGCGATGACCTCACCGTAATGATGCGCCTGCCTAGCACTCGAGAGAAATCCTCCTCGATCCCAACAGTCAAAGCGGGCGAGATGGCGTTGCCGCATCCGACGCATCATTAGGGGGTGGCACGTGGCGCCTGAAGATTAGCCACCGGATGATAAAGCGCTCCCTTTCAATGGTAGGAGCATGCTCACCCATCTCAGGGGCGGGGGGCATCTGATGTGGCTAATCACCATCAGGCGGTGCAATAACATACCGCATGATTTTTTGAACAATTTCTGATGGCTTAGAGCTCGGCCTCTGCTTTGGCCTCGGATTCGGCTCGGCCTCGACTTCGGCCCTGGATTCGGCTCGGCCTCGGCTTCGGCCCCAGATTCGGCTCGGCCTCGGCTTCGGCCCCGGACTCGGCTTGGCCTCAGCTTCAGCCTCGGCTCCGGCCTCGTATTCAGCTTGGCCTTGTCTCCAAATCCCGCCTTGACCTTGATCTTGGGTCCTGATTACCTTCATGCTACGCTCCCCCTGCGCTCATGAAACCAACTCCAGATATCAAGCTCGGTGATATAAAATGCCAGCTACAACACGGCTGGCCTGCCTGTCACGGCCAAATTTATGGGAAGTTGCCAGCACACATAAACAGTCGCCGATATACGCGGTACCCATTCAGCAACGGCTCACCCATCCGCCATCCGCGGAGCTCATCCTAACAAAGCATATTCGACGGTTCCAACGGAACGAGGTAAACGTGACCCCCCAAACAGGTATAAGAGGAGAACCCGAGCTCAATACGGAGGGAAGGGGAGGGGAAAGCTCTGGATCTCTCTCTCTCAATCCCTCTCTCATGCACTACTTGATCATCGAACTCCTGTTCATCAGGCCACTGACTTGAGCATTGGAGGGTCCCCATCAGCACCACCGGTCTGGGACTTTTTGCAGGTTCTGGAAGGAAAAAGGCTATCTATCTGCATCCCCGGCGACCTGTGGAGATCCCCGCTTGCTCGGTGCTCGAAAGTGATTTGACAGCTACAGTATGCAAAGATTTCTTCATGAATTTATGATTTAAAAAATAAAAACCAACAGCAGGTGTAATCAAGTTCATATGCTACCAGAAAAGGCTTGAATTTTTAAGGAATTAGACCAGTAAATAGATTTAAATAATTATAAATGATATTAAAACCGATCCAACAACTAGTGAATAAATATTTATGCCACTGCATCAAAAATAAATTTTAAGTTTAGAATACTTTATTTAAAAAAAAATCTGGCATTAAACTCCAATTAGCATAGCTTCAAATATCCATCATACTTACAAGCGCAATCTCTAAATTCGTACGAAGCATGTTCAGCCAAATTTAAGCATCAATGCGACCGTTTTGCCATCTAGCTCAGTGCCTTCGTGATGGCATAAGTAAAAATGCCAATTGGACAACAAATTAAGAAGGCGCAAAATAATGGAATGTCTTGTCTCTACCTTGTTCTTCTGACCATCATAGCCTGGATAACAATGCAGTGTAATAAGAATTTCTGTAAGAAAAAAAGAACGGGCTACTCTGCAGTTAAACAGAGAAAAATAGGAGACAATGCATCATTCGCTTTGTTCAATGTATAGATTGAAAAGAAGTTGAGGACAAGGGGAACAGTAAAAGCAGCACAAATGAGAGGAGATTATAAGACTAACGAAATTCAGACCTTGTAGCGAAAAGGTCTACGGCCAGAAAGTGAATCCATGCAGACACCAGACATATTTGCTATGCCAGGTAACTGCAGAAAACTTCGTGCTGGTACCTGGTCAAAGATATACCACAAAGATGAATTCAAAGCTGTACTTCATTTGAATGGGATACAAACCTCTGGCGGCCAGTATTTACCAGCAAACATCAGGCGCAATGTCTTGGGAGTCCATGGCATAAACAATGCATGCATACGAAACTCCAAGAATAACATAAGGAGCGATACACTCCACATGAGTTCTTTTAGTCTGGGTTTTGGCAATCAAGAAATTCAATCATATGTATGCATTTATTGAGATGTTCATATGCAAGTCAATTTGACATTGTATTCACTTCATAGATTTAGAAATTATACTTACAAGCCTAGCATTAGGTGCCAGAATCATCAGAGCATAGAATGGAAGAACAGCAGCATTGACCCAAGCGAAAGCACTGTTTGCAATCTGTGAACTTGTAATCCCTATCATGGAAAACATCCTCACTCTTCAGAAAAAAATGTTAATTGATCTCAGCAAACATGATATCAAAAGGTAGCACCATCTAGCATATAGCGAGCTATCTAGTAATATCAAACAAACTCACATGACGCAGAGCAAAGAGCAACTTGGCAAATTCTTGCTGCAGGAAAATTTATTCAAAATGAACACTACAAAATCATGATATTTTACTAATAAGACATACAAGCGCAGTGATATTATAAAAGACAATAGAGAAGAATGAGAAGAATGTCCTTAAAATATTGCATTGCTCTCATGCTTTTCAAAATGGTGAGCATGTGTGGAACCTCATCTGTCATGCAGCAAGAAAAACAATTCATGGTATAAAAGTCTTGTGTAGACATGGACATAAAAAACCATAACTGGAACCAGTTGTTTATTCCACACATGCACACAACTAAATAAATAAATAAATAAACCAATTTGGCTGGTTCCATGAATCCTCTACCAAACCTAGCTAAGACTCTGCTTTTGGTTTATCATCAAAAACATTCCAGACCATAAAGGCTGGAAATAACTATTAAAGCACTTCAAGATAGTTTGAGGCTTTTCCAACTTCTTTGCTGCCTTCTCATAAATGAAAACTAAAAGACAGACACGCCCCTTTGAAAGAAAAGATTGAAAAAAACGAAATAAATGTGCTAGTCACAAAAAAATGCACCGGCTAATTAAACACAACAACCAAAATTCTAATAAAGGGTAAAACACGAGCAAATATAGGTGCAGCCAAAAATGCTTGAAGTACTCATCTCAATTTTCAATCAGAATGCAATGTGAGAAGCATAATTTGATGCAATGTAAGAAGCATAGTTTTCTTTCTATTTTTCTTACTTCTAGTCTGATGGATAACTTGACCACAAATTTTTTTTTTTTTTTTTTTTTGAGAATTGAAAAATTAACTATAATCAAGAAGCAAACATGTGGCTATATATCTGGCTTTATCATAGAGCCCTACCAATTCTTATGCAGTTGATTCTCCCTCTTGTTTTTAAGAGAGAGAGAGAGAGAGGGGCTCTAACCCCGTTCACCACTGGTGCTTACCGCTTCCAACTTAAGCTCAAGTCCAGACTCTAAAATATCGAAGTAAGGAGTACCACCACTTGAAATCAAGCCCTCCGTCTCTCGCCCGAAAGGTAAGAGCTCAATCGTACAGCATCGTTGCTTAAAATAACCAGTCCAGTCCCAGCACATGGATTGGACCCACCAACCACTTAGCCATAGCTGGTTGGTGAAGCCTTCACAAGTTAACCTCCAACTTCTTCTATCTCCGGCTGAGAAGAGTGGAAGGTAAAACTGGAGCATTTTATACAGAAATCCAAATATTTAGCATCCTAAGCCTCCAGAGATCCATATCTGCACCTGGTAATGCCATGAGGAACGTGCAGGTTGTCTGAAGTAGCACATGGGTTGGGACCCGCCACCAAATGATTGCCGACAAAGAAAAATTCTATGCCAGCATATCCGTTTTTGTAAAAATTTCCACAATTGCCTTTGTTACA
This sequence comes from Calamus simplicifolius, assembly GCA_900491605.1. Classification (NCBI taxonomy): domain Eukaryota; kingdom Viridiplantae; phylum Streptophyta; class Magnoliopsida; order Arecales; family Arecaceae; genus Calamus; species Calamus simplicifolius. Next base: position 36,326 of record UESW01002829.1, on the reverse strand, counting down.
TTCTTTCTCGACAAAAAATCTTCAAAAAAAATAATAATAATAATAATAAGGGTTTCTCTACTTTCTCTACTTTCCAAGCAGATCATATTTTAGCCAAGCCAAAATTTGGCTTGCTAAGATCTCTCAAGCAACGAATGACGCTTTCTGCTTCAGCAGGGAAATATAAGCTTAAAAGATAAACAATCGTGAAACTAAACCTTCTGCTGGATCTTTAGTGAGGGAGCCTATTCCCATTTCATATGCCCGGCGATTCCCACTTGTAAATTAATTGAGTTTCAAAACCCTTTGTAACCTTTTACTTACTCTGTCCCTCGCGGCAAATTATTAGGCCAGCCATACAGGCTCCAATCTAACGTCATCATTAATCATGCCAAGGGACCAATGCTAGCGAACACTGCAAAAAGGCAACAGAGATCACGAAAACGACAGCTTCTAACTCACAAAACGACAGCGAAAGAGCTCCAAAGCATCAAAGAAACGAATATTGCCGCTACATCAGGTAACAGAAGACAACTGAACCATGGATGCATCAATGAATTCACGAGGCCAGCAGCAGCAATTAAAATCAAAACAAAACTATTCCTTTGCTGCTAAAGGAAACATAAAAAAGATTAGTCGTCAAAGAAAGCCATAGCTATCTAAACCTCCACCTCTCTCTCTCTCTCTCTCTCTCAACAACTTTAACATTACTGACAGAAATTCCTCGGAACATTTGCTTCCAAGGATGAAAAGGTAAAGCAAATGGTCGCTGTTGGGATCCTATTTCCAGATTTGTTTCTCTTTGACTGACGGTCAAATCTGGTTAACTAGGCATTATTAATGAAGGGAAGCAAATGTCGCATGGAGCTTATTCCAGTCCCAGGAGTCCACGTGTGGAGACACAGCAAAGCCAAGAGCAGCTGCAAGCACAAGCACCAAAGCACCACCCATTAAGCAGCTAAAGCCACGCGTTAACCTTCCCAATATCACCTTGCAGTACTTGTCTGCATCTTTAATGGATGCTTGCTTGCTGGAATCCACATCCCCAGATAGTGCTTCCTCATTCTGTATGAACAGAAAGAACGAATGTCTCTTAAGAAAATTGAGCTTGCATGCAACTACGTACTAATATCAAAATTGCAACATATTTGCAATACCACGTTGCAAATGTTGCAAAAAGAAAGATAAAAAGTTTCACGACAATGAAAATTTAGCTGCCCATACATAAAATAAAAGCATCGAGGAAGTTGCAAACCTTTGCCCTTAGGTTCTTCAGCATCACCCGCAAAGCATCAGGAGATAGTTTTGCTGAATAAACCTTCCACTCGCTGGCCAATTTCCGAAGAACAGCAACACTTGCATCCACATTCTCCAAGTGAAGTTTTTCCTGATATCATTATTTGAATAACATGGACATCAGATGAAACAATCATCACTGAGGCGGTTACTTAGAACAATTTGCTATTATGGAAAGAAAGTTCAAAATAGGAATGAGATCACCCACCCACTGCTTGTAACAGTCAGCATTTTGAGTCAAACACCAGATAAAAATATCAGTAGCTTCTCCTGTTAGTTCTGGATTGTCTGCAGAGAAGTATGATTTTAACTACCATCATTATGATATTAAGTTTATATATATTGCCTCTTTACAGGTAAGAGATACAGACATAAACATGATAAGGAGAACACATTTATAATGCAGTAACACCAATTCCATACTTTCTTGCATTGCTTTGACAGCAGCAGGCAAAAGCTGCTGTGCCGCTTGTTTTGTAGTTTTAGTCCCAGGAGAACCTGCAAGAGCCAGCTCCTTGAGAGTAGGATATACGGCCTCAAACCTCTCCGTAGCCTGCACAAAGTATATGTTTATTGAAAACACTTGACTCCAACTGTGTCAAACCAAGAAGATGGCAAATCTTTGATGTGAAAAAGAAAAACATACCTTGACCCGAGCACTGGGAGAAGGAAATGTAGCTTGCATCAGCAAATCAAGCGCAACAGGCGGTATTAAGCGTTCCCCCTTTCTAACAGCACCATTCAATAGAATAGGTCGAGCTTTTGGCCCTGACAAAATCCTACAAAGAAATTGCAAAAGAAGCTAGTATTCTAAGGAAATGAAGATGGCAGATATGTCGCTATTACATTTTCATCAGACCAACCTTTCAACCAACTGCAAAAGTAAGTCTCTAGATTGTGGGTTCACACTTGATTTTCCATAAATCAGAGGCAACAGGTAATGAGCCCATAAATACATTCCTAACGCAAGATCTCCCTGAGAAGCCTGTTTTAAAATATTTGAAAGAAAAATCTTATCAGTTTATATGACAGCAGACACAATGGCAGTTTGTTTCCTTCAGTCAAACAAGGGAAAAGACGGGCAATGTGTTACCTGAGCAATTGCCCAAACTATAACTGAATATTTTTCTTGTCCTTGATATTTGGGGTTCTCTCTTAGTCTTGGTAAAAGGCTTATCAGTATGTCAGGCTTCCGCTTTAGCGTCATCGCTAGAACAACAAAAATTGCAACCTGCAGTCGGTAGTGTTAGGTATAGAATGATGTTAATAAATTCTAACTAGATATTTGTCAGCAATTTTTCCACAATAAATAAGTTGATTTTTTTTTCCGCTAGCCGTCAGCAATCTAAAATATTTCATAACTCTATGAAGCAAAATTTGTGGAAACTGCATCAACAAGCTGCAGTTAGGGGCAAGCCCCATAAATTCATTAAAAAAAAATTTATAACAAAAAAAATTTATCAACAAAAAAGGAGTAGAAAATTTGTGGATAACCCATTTAGCATATTCGGCACATTAAAATTGATTTATCACCTTCTCAACTGGTTATCTTCATCCCACCTATTGTTTTCTATCATCAATAAAAAACTTCTTAATATATAGTTTAAGCTACTCTCTGCCTCTGCATCGATTCTAAATGTATGAAACCTCATTTAGCTGTTACGGTCATGTTGTCAGCACCATAAATGACATACAAAAGCCAGAGACTGTGGTCGAATGTTCACCTGAGCCTTTGCTGGAGACTGCTGAACAGTTTTCTTTGAGCCTTTAGCAGCTGCATGTTGATTTGCCAGATCAGCAAGGATGGCATCCAGACACCACAACACAAAATCACCAAGAGCATCAGTGGATTTCTGAGCAATCCAATCAACCGATGTCTTATAAACAGATTCGGATATGTGGCACAGAGGAATCTGTACCAGATAAATGAAGGTGATCAGATTTCTGGTTATAAACTGAAGAAGCTGATTGAAAGCAAAAAATTCTTATGCATCTAACAGGCTCTTTCATAGGGCTAATATATAGTTTAAAACCTCAATAACTATACTCTAAAAAAAGTAAATAATGACAACCAAATGAAGGAAATATAAGAAGCAGGTTAACACATCTCAGTACAAACTGTGGAAGAGGATATAAATTTGTTAAAAGAGAAGGCACATAAGTGCCTCTTAAACTGAGAGAGGAGTGATGTTGCCCCACATAAGGTTAAAATATTGGGAAAAGATAAAATTAGAACAGTATGTCCACAATCCTGTTGCCAAAAACCAATATTGAAAACCAGCAGCAAGAGAAAGGACTTTCACACTAATAAAACTACCAACAGTTTAAAAAGATCAAAACATTTACAAATATAACAAACTTAAACACAGAGTTAAAACTTAAAAACTGTTATCTTTTTCTGTCCATTTAAATATGGAGGCAAAGGAAAATAAGAGGATTGATTTTGTGACGCATGGATGCAAAAAAAAAAAAAAAAGCTCCCAAAAGTTACAAATTCACAGAAATTAACCACGTGGAGAGGGGAACATGTCGCTAGAGTGGTAAAAGTCGATCATTGGAGCATAGAAAACAACAATTTGTCAGGTCATGATTGCATTCACAGGATTATCAAATGGGAAGAAACAGGCAGGATTCAATTGGCCTCAATTTTGATTTATTAGACCACGAAAAAAAAAAACCCATGGAAATGTGCTGTGGAACAAGTCTTGGGTGCATAAATTTAAAACTAAAATAACCATGCACAGCAACCCATCTGCCATTTATTGACATGCCAAGACTTCTGCGCAAGATAACACACGCAGAGAGCAGTTGATAAGCAACCATGCACAGCATTTCCTTAAAGCTATGACCCCAAATCCAGTCCATATGCAGAGTACATTAGCTTTCTCCAGCTCTTCCAAAAGTTTCATTTGTTTCCACTTCTTAAAGTTGATGTTCAATTTCAAACAGTATATTCCGTTCTTGAAGCAAAATTTACTTGAACAAGCACTTCATATGATATAATCTTCAATTTTCTCTTAACTTGTCAGCAAATGTTCTCCAACTATCTCCATAGGATTTTTATTTCATATTATGTCATGCCAAAATCAATGAAACTAAATTCATTCACCCATTAGGTTTGTAACTTGATCCTAAGCATTTCCTTTGTCTTAACAATGCTTTCAAAGGCCTTATATACATGCATACAGACATACATATATAAAGAATATCTTAGAAAAGATAAGAAAATAAACAAAGTAGAATACATATCACTTTCTAATAAAGTCCCTTGAGCAGACTAGGTAAAACTGTGTGTTCAAAAATATCATCTTAGGTCATCATTTTCAGATTCTGTTCAACACAGGCTTTTATCAGTAATCATTGTTTTGCAAGCCAAACTGCACTGGTAGCTAAACTAAATCTTTGACTTACCCCTTTTGCTCTCATTAGAGATGTTGGTTGGTCAATAATACTTGTATATGCAAATTCATGCTATGTTAGAGTCAACAAAAATCAAATGTAAACTCTAATTTTCATAATTTGGTCGACCATCCTCCAAACTGGCCGGTTCAACTAGCACATGGATCATGATCATAAAAAATCTATCATTTGTATCCATGACCAGTTATGTCTGATAACAATCAGCGATGACAAGCTATTTTCAAACTTTGGTAGGCTACTCAAGAAAACATGTGTGAGAAGCAAAACGCAACAAAAAAAAGGAGGATGAGCATTTTGAGAAGTTTCAAACACAAACAGTAATATTCATGAAATGCATGAAGCAAACATGCAACGAACCCATTCAAACAGGTTAGTGGTGGTTTCCTTTCACTATTTTTATTTTGCCAAGTTGTTTAAAAGCTTTTGCCAAGGTTTTAATCCCATAGGATGGGTGTATCCTAGTTTATCCATGGAATAGGACATCCCATAATCCCATCTTGTCTTCATAGCTATCTTAGTGGAGCATCCTAATACACTCATCTCGCTCTCTCTCTCTTCTCTACATTTCTTTTTCTTTTTCTTTTTCTTTTTCTTTTTATCCTTCCTTCCTTTCCTTTTTTTTTTTTCCTTCTTTCCTTTTTCTTCTTCTTCTCTTTCTTTTTTCCTTCTTCCTTGCTTTTCTTTCTTCTTTCATCTTTCTTCTTCTTTTCATGTATGGTTGGATTTTGGTGTCTTGCCTCTATCACGGTCCTATTTTCCTACTCTTTCCCCCTCTCAAGAAAGCAAATAAAATTCATTTCCACAATTTATTTCTTGAGAGCAAATAGATTGCATGTGAAATGGATCTCCTAGCATAAGCTTGGATAATCTTCACCATTCATCTAGCATTTTAGTCAAACAAGGCCAACCATCTTCAATAGAATTCAACCTTCAAGGCATTGTCAATGGTTGATTAAGACCAGACTGATTTATCATTGACACCAAATGCCATCATAATCTAGCTTGGGCAACTGTGGCCAAACTAGGCCAGACCTTCTATTCGAGAGAAGTGTAGCACAATCAAAAATAATGAGCTTGTTCTACAAGTGGTTCACTGCAAATCATCCATGTATATCAAAAAATTAAGCAGCATAATATTGTCTAACTGCAAAAAATGGTGATGGAAGCTCAAACATAAATTCATATTTCAGCTTGAGACCACTGTTGTTAAAAGTGCTAGGCACACCTAAGCACAAAAGGCTCTTGGAGCCTAAGCACAAGATGCAAAGAACAGGTGCAACACATATTTTTAAAATAAATAAATAATTTATACAAGCGAGATTTATAATACATAATAAAAAATTTTAAAATTTATAATAATAATATATTTAACCTCTTCTTTTTTAACTAAAATTTGCAGTTCCTTAATATTTTTTCTTTCTTAAATGATAGCATAATTTTTAATACTTCATCTCTTTGTTTTTATTTTTTAATTTTTTATAGGATAAAGAAAATAATTATATATGGGATGGTACATCATAAAGTCAATATAGTTTAATGAGTACAATAAATTTAAAATATTACAAATATAACTTACAAAAAAGGCATGCCTTTCTTGCATATGTTTTTTCACCTTACATGAGCCAAGATAAAGGCACCTCACCTAAGTTATAAGAAATGTTTAAACAGCCTTAAGCACGTCTTGCACCTTTGGTCCACTTTAGGATATAAGCAGCGTCTAATCTTTGGTATTTTGCACCTTATGCCTTAGCTGCACCCAAGGCTCACTTTTGACAATCCTGCTTGAGACACATCAAAGCATTCAAAGTAACCTAAACAACTCAATCGATTCACACCCAACAATTAAAACAATCAGAAGTTTCCTACTATTCACCCTATATAAATCTATCTTCTCTCTGAGAACAAACAGCACACAGTCAGTTAGCTCCTAAACATATGAAAGATCTTATCTTCATGTCCATGAGAAAAAGCATACAAGAGGCAGACATTTAAATTTCCAAACAAACTGTAAGGTTCACACAGATCAAAAATGTCTGCCAATGATCTAGTTGGCAGTTGTGAGCAAGATCCAAATCAATGCGCCAATTAGTTTTCTATAAAAGGAAATTTTCCCATAAAGTCATGCTAGTTTTCTCTTAAAGAAGGCGCTTGCATATTCCTTGCTCGGATGCTCTATATGGGCTTTGAGATCAATCGTTTTGAACAGGTCCATCAACCCTTGTCTGAAAGAGAAGGCCAACTACAATGACATGTATCACAACAGATGTGCATAATGTGATATATTGACATAGAATAATACATGTTCTTAGTTATAGATCACTGCAGATGCATTTTAATCCAATGAACCACAAATTCAAATGCTGAGATCATCAATTTAATCATTCCAATCCATCAAAGGAACATGAATGTTGAAAATTTAACAATGATACATTCAAGAAATGAAAAGATCAATTATGTCAATTGAATAAAACCACTTACAGGAAATCTGCATAAGTGAAATCTCAGTTTCTCGGAAATAAAACGACACGAATATAAGTGAAGCCTTTCAAATCAAGTATTCATAATGCACGGCTTTTTTAGGTAATCAACTGTAGACCCAAACGAATGGATGCATAATTTCATAGGTAAAGCAAAAGATTATAAGCCAGGATCTTCGAAAAATTAAAATAATAATAGTAGTAATAGTAGTAATTCCTTTAATCAAAATTCGTGTCACAAGAAGCAAAGCGAACTCACATCGACAATCTTGGAAACAGGGGACTCCTTGAACATCTTGGTCCACGGAAATTGCGATCCGCTGACAGGGGCAAACGATCGCGCAAAGTAATCAGCGAACCGCATGAGCTGGATATCCTGTTGCGATTCGTAGGAAGCCTGCAAAAGGGGGCAAATTATATTTATTCCAAAGATTCCATCTTTACAGCAATGAACGAAGAACTCGGTTCCAAAATCGAATCAGATCAAATTCTCACCGACACTTCAACCAGAAATGCGCCAAGATCCCCAGCATCGATCTTGGCAGCGGCCTCCTGGACCGTGACCTTCGGCTTCTTCGATTTCTTCTTCTTCACCTTGGCCGCCTCCCCGTTCTCCTGTCCCCCGCGGGTGTCCTCCGCGACGCTATCATCGTCCTCGTCGTCGGACGCGGCAGCGCCGGCCCTCGATCCAGGAACGACAGCGCCGGCCTCAGCGGCCGCGCGGCGGCGGCGGCGGCGGCGGCGGACTCGAGGGCACGGCGGCGCTCCTGCGCCTTCAGCTCGACGGAAGCGAAGACATTGGAGCGATCGCCGGCGTTGGGGCGGTGCCGGTTGGGATCGGCGGCGTTCTGCTGGCCGCCGCTGGCGCTTGGCGTAGGTGACCTTCTGCCAGCCGTGGTCGGGGTCCTTCGCCCGAGCGGCGGAGGCCGAAGACTCTTCCACGAGGGAGGGATCGAAGGCGTCCTCCATGGGGTCGGGGCGGGTGTTCTCGGTTGGGGTTTGACGAGGTAGAGGAGAGGGGGTTGTTTAGATGGGAGCGGGCGCAAAGAGAGAAGGGTAAGGGCGTTTGTAGCCGGTAATCTCTGGATAGATTAAATTGATAACTATTTTGGTACTATTTTTTGAATGCAATCTAGATAAAGTAATCTGATAAATTATTTATTTATATATATATATATATTTTTAACTGCTTTCCATTTGCATTTTTTTCTATTAACCTTGCTAGAAGATTTTGCTCCACATCCTCTTCCACGATGTCAGATCGCAGACTCGTCTCTAGACAGCTATTTTTTGTTGATCGATGATTTCAACATTCTAATCGGCTTTTTTAGAATATCATACTAAATCTAGTAATTATTATTATTATAGCATTATCTATACCAAACATAGCTGTTAATCTATGATAATCTATTTTATAGGTAATTCTTACGATGTACCAAAATGCAACCGTTACTATTGATAAGGTTTTTTTTTTTATTTTTAATATTTTACATTTTTGCTTAAAACGGTTGACTACCACGGAAAAAGGAAAAAAAAAAAACAAAACAAAACCGATGATGAAAGCAACAACAACCTTAACCGAACTTTCTGTTTTTCTCCCATCATGGATCAAATGAAAAGTAAAGCATCTTTACAAAAAGCTCTATAAATGAATCGAAAAATGAAGGTGTGATGACTTCATTTATTTATTTGATTGAAATATGACATTCAGTTGAATGCGTGAAACACGTCACCATATCTTTACTCTTTAGTTGATTTTATATTATTCTCATAAGATTATTTTTTGAACTTGATATTCTGAATACAAATATGATACAAGTGAGACAACATTATTGGTTTATGAATGAATGCAATAATGAAATGCATAATTTGATTAAAAAATAGTTTAAGCATATATTGGTATTGAGTTCTTGTTTGGCTTTTTTTTTTTTTTTTGAGAAAAAAAGATTAGGCTTATTTTTAAAAAAGATAAGATAAAAATATATTTTTCTATGTTTTATAATTTGAGTGCATGAAATTTGCATGAAAAAAATAAGCTTTAAAAGTATTTTTATTTATTGTATTTGATTGAAAATAATTTTGCATAAAAAATGTTAATTTACTTATAATATTTTTAGAATAAAAATTTCATAAAAATGAAATGAATTATTTTAAAGAATTTATTTATTTATTATTGTTTAGTTGATGAATATTATATAAAAAATTTGATGCATTGATATAATAATTGCATTGTTGCTTATTAAGGTTATAAAAAATAATAATAATAATTAAAAATCACTATATACTAGCTAGCTAGCTTTGCTAATAAAAGAGATGATGAGAGAAGGTTGATTGGTATTTAGATGAGAGTCTACATCCATACACGTGAAGATTTTAAATAAAAAAAGAGAAATTATTAGATGGATATAGAAGAAAAATAAAAAATATATAACAAATATACATTAAGAAATAGTTTTAATTTTTTAGTGCCAAAAGTTTTTTTAAAAAAGGAAGGATGAAAAAATAAATACCATCTTTTCCTAATATTTATTTTTATATGAAAGAAGTAAAAATATATGTAGCTTACACATAATTTTTCTTTCTTTTTCTGCTCAACTTGAAAAAATAAGGATGAAAATTAAAAAGGTTTTTAACCCCTATTTTCCTAAACAACTCATGAAAGCAAAATATTTGTTTATTTTATGAATACTCTTATACAAAGCTTAAAATCAATTTTTGATAAGAATATACACGAAATATCTTAACCAATTTAAATTGTAAGTTGGAAAAGAATAAGGGTAAAAAATAATCATAAATTTATTCTGACATTTATGCTATAATAAATTACATTTGCCTCCTATGAGGCATGGCATAATTATATTCGTATCTTTTATTAATTTAAAAATTATAAATATCACTCTTGAATTGATGATAGGGCTTCTAGTGTTAGCTTGATATGCACAATCATGTTTAAATCTATCTAAATTTTTGAATAAATTTATCCATCTCCCCCAAGGTATGGTATAATTACATTTGTATCCTTTCTTATTCAAAACATATATTAATTTTATATAATAACATGCTAAATTTTGTTTTATTAAATTAGAATTAAGAGGAGATTTTAATGTATGCAAAGCACACCTCAAGAAGGTAGATGTGAAAGGATAACTTCAAATTAAATTTAGTAGACAGCATTCTGTTGATGCCAAGTCACCTTCCTCGAATGCCGAAAAACGAAGATCTCTCTCGCTAGAGTCCTGCAAGAAAAGTCCCGGAGATCGGATGCTCCGGTGGGGACCCTCCGATGCTCAAGTCAGTCACTTGGGAATAGACAAAAGTTTAGCTAGCAGAAGAAAGCTAGAGAGTTAAGGTTCAGGATCCTTCCCTCGTTGTAAACGTGGGCCTTTATACCTGTTCGAAGGTTCTCCTCTTTCATGTTTCCAGAAGGTTGATCATTTCGTGATACTGCTGTTCAATAACGGAAAAAAAGGTAAGGCCGGCAGTGACGGATCGTGGGTGTGTCAGAGGTGTCCCGCCTCACATGCCACCTGCCAGTACGGCATTACATGTATCTGGTGGCTATGATTGCACCAAGTGCGCGCCGTTATGGGATATGGCCACATGCAACCACAAGCGAGTGGTGGACCATACACTGTAACGGGATATGACCACATACTGTTATGGGCGAGTGGTGGTCCATACGCCATTATGGAGTACGACCACGTGCTGTTATGGGCAGGTGGTGGGCCATACGCCGTTATGGGGCATGGCCACGTGGGCGTGCCAGGTGGCTCGAGGCTATAGGCTACCGATCCCGAATGTCGGATCATGATGGGAGCCCTAGTCTGTGGGTGCCTCGGAGGCTAAAGCCCGAGGCCAAGGATGAAGCTCGAGGCAGAAGGTACCTCGGAGGCCGAGGATGTCTCGGAGGCTAAAGCCCGAGGGTGTCTCGGAGGCTAAAGCCCGAGAATGTCTCGGAGGCTGAAGCCCGAGAATGTCTCGAAGGCTGAAGCCCAAGGCCAGGGATGAAGCTCGAGGCCGACAGTGCCTCAGAGGCCGAGGGTGTCCTAAAGGCCGAGGGTATCTCGGAGGCCGAGACAGGGTTCCGTTAGTCTCCCTTACCGTTAACCTTAACGGCGCTGGATCAGCCACATCAGATGCCCCCTCGCCCCTAAGATGAAGCGGGCCCATCTCTGCAAGGCGAAAGGAGTGTCACCTCTCCAGTGGCTAATCCCCGTCCGTTGCCAACCGCTCTCAGACACGTGTCTCTAGACGCTGCAATGACTTTATGCTGGCGACGTGGGGTACGTGAAGGGGCAGTCGCTGCCATCCGTCCGATCGTAGCAATCGTCCTCGGGTCGGGGTTGTCCTCTTGAAATCTATGAAAAGCGGCCGCCATCATGATGATGACGTCAGCGGTGTCCCATCATTGGACAGAGGCAATTCATCTCACGCGCCGAGCGCCTGCCGAGGCGACCTAGCCTATAGCGGAGGTCCGCATGGCTGGGTAAGTAGGGTGGGGCGATTTGAAATCGCTTTAAGCCGGGCGAAGGACTGGCCTCCATCACTTTGCTCCAGTTGTCTTCTTCCTCTAGCCCCCGACTTCTCCTACAACCCGAGAATCAACCTTCACCATTTTCTTCTCCAGGTTAGCCCTCTGTGCTTTTCAGACCTTTTTCCTTCCTTTTCAACCCCCTCCATGGCCTCCTCTCCTTCTTGGACTACTTCTGCTCCCTCTGACGACCATATCTCTCCCTCGAGGCTTTGTGCCTCCACATCTCCCCCACCTTCGTGGTCCTCTGATTCGGAGGACCGCCTTCCCCTCTCCCAACTGCCGGTCATTGACTAGGCTCCCACGAGGAGAGGCCCGGTGGCTGCCAACAAAGCTTTAGCGAGGGGGCGCCGAGCGGTGGCCGGTACCTCCTCGAGGGTGGGGGCAGAATCCTCGACGGGGACCGCCTCCACGGTAACAAGCAAGGATCTGGCAAACATCAGAGCCCATTACCAAATCTCCCGAGATATCGAGCTTTTCCTCTCAACCCCCGGGTAGTCTCTTCCCGGCCCGGTAGAGTAGCCGTTTATAAAATTTCTCTTAGAGTAGCTCTCCGACTGCCTTTTCATCCTTTCTTCATCAATCTCTTGGATTATTACTCCCTGACCCCCACTCAGTTGGTCCCAAACTCCCTTCGGACCGTTTGTACCTTTCTTATCCTTTGCCACCACCTTCAAATCACCCCTCGACTTTCCCTCTTCCGTTGTTTTTACACCCTCAGGTAGCAGAGGGGTTGGTGGCTGTTCCAGCCCCGACCCGGCCGCATCCTCAAATTACTTCTCCCCTCCTCAGTCAAGGGATGGAAATCCCGATTCTTCTTTGCAAACCTGGACCAAGTCAAGCCCGGGTTGGGGGATCCCGACCTCCGACCCAATATGAACTCCACCATACTCTCAGGAGACAAAGAAGCGCTGGGGCAGCTGTTGACTGCCGACATCCCCAGATACAACTTGCTTCTGTCGGAGCACAACCTCCGGCTGGCAGGCCTCACCACCCAAAGCGGTGAGTAACATGCTTCTTTTTCTTCCCCTCCTCTGTTCTCTCCCTTCATTCTCTTTTCTTCTCTTTCTTTTTTCTTTTTTTTTTAACTAACTCCGACTGATGTCGTGCAGCCATGAAGGTCCCGACCCGCAAACTCAAGAAGGCCGCCGCCAAAAGGATGAGGACCCAGGAGGGGACGAGCGAGGGGCAGCAGGCCTTAGCCCCCAAACGTCCGATGATGCGGGCTTCCCCGCCTCCCGAGCGCCAGGGAACTCCGACTGCGCCCGTAGATCTGATGGCCGACACCCCACCGGAGGGGGTCAGGGTTGAGGGGGTGATCGAGGAGCCCCAAGTGCCTGCCGAACCAGCCCCGGCGGAGGCAGAGCAGGGCCTAGGCGCCGGATCTTTGGCGGCAGCAAGCCCGCCCCCGAAGGAAACGCCAGCGGGCAACCTCCCACGCAGCGAGCCCGAGTGCACTGAGGCCGCCGGGGGAAGTGGAACCGAACCAATCCCCCGCGGGTTCTCCTTGATGAACGACGGACGGCGACCGGAGTGGCTCATGTCCCAGGCCGTTCAGCCTGAGTTTCAGAAGGAACTCCAAAATCTGGGGGTGACCAGGTTCTTCCGAGAGGCCTTCTCGGCCCTGGTCCGAGTAAGTTACCTCCCCTGCTCTTGACTTAATTTTTAATAGTTTTCCTGGCTGACGTCTCAAGTACAGGTGACGAACTCCCTAGTGCTCACTCGGGAGGCTATTGGTGAAGGGGAGGTCGTCCTCTGCCAGGTTCAACAAGACGCCGAGGACGCCCAAGCCCGGGCCGAGGCTACAGAGAGGGCTCTGGAATCGGTGAGGACCGACCAAGCCGATGAAATAAAGAGGGCCGAGAGCAGAGCAGAGGCCGAAGCTAGCCGACTGCGGGTGGCTCTCAACCAACTTACCGAGGCCGAGGGCGCCATCGAAGCCCAAAACATTCACATTGCCGAGTTGAACTCGGCCATCCAAGCGGCCGAGGATAGGGCCAGGCGTGCTGAGGAGGAGGCGGAGCATGCCAAAGAGGCCGAAAGGGCGGCAATAGCCTCTCTGACCACAGAGAGGGAGGCCCGAGCTGCAGAGGTGGAGGCAGTCGCCGAGGCTAGGGCCGCTAAGCCCGTAGAGGAGTTTCGGGCATCCGAGCACTTTGCGGACGAACTGTCCGAAGCTTCAACGGATGCCTATCTTCAGGGATTCCAATGCGGGAAGGAGAAAGTTGCCCAGGACCTGAACCTTCCACAGGCCCTAGAGGTTGAGCCGGAGCACCTCTCCGAAGTATCCTCGTCCGACGATGAGCCTGCATCGGCCGACCCATGAATTTTTGTAACTTCCTCCTTATTTTTGTAAAGTCCGACTATCATTAACAGAGTTGTTTTTAGATAACTGCATTGTGTCGCTTTTAAACCTGAGCTGCCGACATGGGACCCTTTGTGGCTTCGTCGGCACCGAGGGGGCATCTTTACTCACCCACGAGTGGCTTTGACTTAGCTGTATAGGGCCAGACCCTTGGGAAAGCCAAGGAAAACTCGGCTTCCAGGGACCGATGGGTCGTCGGCCTTGGAATGCCGAGGAAGACTCGGTCTTCTTGAGTCTGACAACACATTGGGTCTTCGGCACCAATGGTACATTGGGCTTTTTATTGAGAACCGATGGTACATCAGTCTACCAGTGGTACACTGGGCTTTTCGTGCCGAGCTGGCCTCGGGCTTTTTGAATCCGATGGTACATCGGGTCTTCGATGCCAATGGTATATTGGGCTTTTTGTTGAGAACCGATGGTACATCGGTCTGCCAGTGGGACACTAGGCTTTTGTGCCGAGCTGGCCTCGGGCTTTTTGAATCCGATGTTACATCGGGTCTTCGGCACCAATGGTACATTGGGCTTTTTGTTGAGAACTGATGGTACATCGGTCTACCAGTGGTACACTGGGCTTTTCGTGTCGAGCTAGCCTCGGGCTTTTTGAATCCGATGGTACATCGGGTCTTTGTCACCAATGGTACATTGGGCTTTTTGTTAAGAACTGATGGTACATCGGTCTGCCAGTGGTACACTGGGCTTTTTGTGCCAAGCTGGTCTCGGGCTTTTTGAATCCGATGGTACATTGGGTCTTCGATGCCAATGGTATATTGGGCTTTTGAATCCGATGGTAGATCGGGTTTTCGATGCCAATGGTATATTGGGCTTTTGAATCCGATGGTACATCAGGTCTTCGATGCCAATGGTACATTGGGCTTTTTGTTGAGAACCAATGGTACATCGGTCTGCCAATGGTACATTGGGCTTTTTAAATCCGATGGTATATCGGGTCTTCGATGCCAATGGTACATTGGACTTTTTGAATCTGATGGTACATTGGGTCTTCGATGCCAATGGCACATTGGGCTTTTTGAATCTGAAGGTACATTGGCTCTTCGATGCCAATGTTACATTGGGCTTTTCGTTGAGAACCGATGGTACATTGGTCTGCCAATGGTACACTGGGCTTTTTGAATCCAATGGTACATCGGGTCTTCGATGCCAATGGTACATTGGGCTTTTTGTTGAGAACCAATGGTACATCGGTCTGCCAGTGGTACACTAGGCTTTTTGAATCCGATGGTACATCGGGTCTTCGATGCCAATGGTACATTGGGCTTTTTGAATCCGATGGTACATCGGGTCTTTGATGCCAATGGTACATTGGGCTTTTTGTTGAAGAACTGAGATGCTCAAACTCTTGTTTATTAATTTCAAGTGCGGGACGAGGGCCTCAAAAGAATACAAGCACGAGATTTCATGTAAAGAAAGGGGACGCTACTGATAATACCGGCGAAGGTTGTTGGCGTTCCACATCCGCGGGAGCATCTTCCCGTCCAGCTCTTCAATTTTGTACGCTCCGTGGCGGAGTGCCTCAGTGACTCGATAGGGCCCTTCCTAGTTCAGTGCTAACTTGCCTCCTTCCGTCGGCTTTGAGATTTCGGCTCGCCAAAGGACGAGATCCCCCGGCAGAAAGGTCCTTGGGTGGATGCGAGCATTGTAATACATAGCCGCTCGCTGTTGGTAGGCTGCCATCCGGAATCGCGCTCGGTCCCGTACCTCTTCCACCAGGTCAAGGTTAGCCCGCAACTGGCTCGGATTGTCCTCTTCGCTGTATGCCTCCACCCAGGGGCTCGGGGCGCTGATCTCCATAGGAATGACGACCTTGGATCCAAAGACAAGGTTGAAGGGAGTTTCTTCAGTGGGGGCTTGTGGCATTGTGTGGTAGGCCCACAATATGCTGTGGAGCTCCTCCACCCAGCATCCTTTGCAGTCGTCCAACCGGGCTTTCAATCCTTGGAGAATGATGCGGTTGGTCACCTCGGCCGCTCCGTTGGTCTGAGGATGCCCTACGGAGGTGAACCGCTGATGGATGCCGAGCTCGATGCAGAATCCTCGGAAGGGTGCATTATCGAACTGCTGACCGTTGTCGGTGACGAGAGTATGCGGTAGCCCAAACCGGCATATTATAGACTTCCAGAAGAAGGACCTCACCTTACCCTTGGTGATCTTGGCAAGCGCTTCGGCCTCAATCCATTTGGTGAAGTGGTCGACGGCCACCAGCAGGAACTTACGCTGACCGGAGGCTGGAGGGAATGGCCCCAAGATGTCCATACCCCACTGGGCGAATGGCCAAGGAGCCGCAAGAGCGGTCAGCTGAGACGTCGGCTGCCGCTGGATGTTGGCATGGCGCTGGCAGCTTGACAAGCTCGGCCGCGTCCTCCCTCATGGTTAGCCAGTAGTACCCTTACCGCAGGGCCTTGTACGCCAGTGCTCTGCCCCCAGATGACTCTCGCAGATGCCCTCATGGATTTCCCACAGAATGTAGTCAGCTTCAGTAGGTCCCACGCACTTGAGGACAGGGTATGAGAATGATCTTCAATAGAGCTTCCCATCCATTATTAAGAACTTGGGGCCCGCCATCTGAGCAATCTGGCCTCGGCTGGGTCTTCAGGGAGAGCGCCATCAGTGAAATATCGGACGTAGACATCCATCCAAGCGGGCTCTTGCTCGACCAACAGTGCTTCCTCTGCTGCTTCAATGCTTGGGACTTGCAGATGCTCCACGTACATCCTTCCCAAGGTCCCATCATCCGAAGTGGCCAAGCGGGACAGCGCATTAGCTCGGGCATTCTCCGCCCGAGGAATTTAGCTGACATGAAAGTAGGAAAACCGAGAGGCCTGGGACTGCACCTTGCTCAGGTAGCGAGACATGGTCGAGTCTCTGGCCTCATACTCTCCAGCGACCTACCTAGAGACAAGCTGGGAGTCCATGAAGGCCCTCAGACGCTCCGCCCTAAGCTCCTTGCTAGCTTCATCCCTGCCTGCAAGGCCTCATACTCCGCCTGATTGTTAGTGGCTGGGAACAGAAATCGGAGAGCACACTTCACCACCTCCCCCTCGAAGCTTGCAAGAATGAGTACGTCCCCACTCCCCTGGGAATTCGATGCTCCGTTTACGTGCCGGATCCAGTCCTCCTCTCCTGCTTCAGCCGTGGAAGACTCCACGCGTGCCTCTGGGCATAGCTCCTCCGGACGCTCCTTGGCCCAGGTGCACTCGACCAAAAAATCGGCTAACACCTGAGACTTCATTGCAGACCTTGGATGAATGGATAAATCAAACTCCCCCAACTTGATGGCCCACTTGGCCAGCCGACCGAAAGTGTCAGGATGGGACAAGATTGTTCGGAGTGGTTGGTCCGTGAGCACTACGATTGGATGAGCTTGGAAGTAAGGTCGGAAGCGCTGAGCGGAGACCACCAGGGTGAAGATGATCTTCTCGGTCTTAGAGTATCTTATCTCGGCATCGTGGAGCACCTTACTGGTGTAGTAGACTGGCTTCTGTGCTCCGTCGGCATCCATGCGGACAAGCATGGAGCTGACGGCCTCAGGGGAGGCCGCAAGATACAGAAAGAGCTCTTCTCCACCCCTCGGCTTGGACAGCAGTGGCGGAGTGGATAAAAACTTCTTTAGCTCTCGAAGGCTTCCTAACATTCCTTGTCCACTCAAAGCTGTTGACCTTGCACAGCGCCTTAAAGAAGGGCAGACACCTTTCTGCCGACCTTGACATGAAGCGGCTCAAGGCTGCCACCCTCCCAGGCAAACGCTGCACCTCCCTCTTGTTAGCTGGGGGTCTATATCCAGGATGGCTCGGATTTGTCTGGGTTGGCTTTAATTCCTCGCTGCGTCACCATGAAGCCCAGAAACTTGCCTACCGCAACCCCGAAGGCGCACTTGCGGGGGTTCAACCTCATTCGGTACCGATGTAGGTTGTGAAGGTCTCCGCAAGGCTGGCAACATGGTCCATGGCGTGGGTGCTCTTGTTCAGCATGTCGTGTATACCTCCATGTTGCACCCGATCTGGTCCTCGAAAACCTTGTTCATCAACCTTTGGTAGGTGGCTCCTGCATTCTTCAACCCGAACGGCATCACCTTATAACAGTAAATCCCTTTCTCGGTGACGAAGGAGGTCGCCTCTTCATCAGCCAGGTTCATCCTGATCTGATTGTACCCGAGAATGCGTCCATGAAGCTGAGGGTTTTGTGGCCGGACGTAGCGTCCACCAACTGGTCGATCCGAGGTAATGGGAAGCTATCCTTGGGGCATGCCTTGTTGAGATTGGTGAAGTCCATGCACATCCTCCAACTCCCACTAGCCTTGCGGACCATTACAACATTCGCCAGCCAGTCGGGGTAGTGCACCTTGCGGATGTGACCGGCCGTTGTCAACTTGCACACCTCTTCATCTATGGCCTTTTGTCTGTCTGAAGCAAAGCTCCTCTTCTTTTGCCGAACGGGTCGGCACTCTGGCTTGATGTTGAGTTGGTGGGTGATCACCTTCTCCGGGATGCCTGGCATGTCGGATGCCGACCAGGCAAAGATATCAACATTGGCTCACAGAAAGGCGAGGAGTTGGTTGCGGGCCTCCTCTGAAAGCAGGGCCCCAATTTGGATAGTCCGCCGGGTCCTCTCCAGAGGAAAGGCTAGCAGGTGCTCGGCCAGTTCCCCCCTCCTCTCCAAGTCTCGGGGGTCCAGTGCTTCTGGAGCAGGTGCATATACCACCCCCTAAGGACTGGGGGCCATGTGGCAGCAAAGTGGCGGTGGTTCTGCTCTCCCCGCATCTCTCGACCCCCTCGCTGGTGGGGAACCTCACCAGGAGCCTTTTGGTGGAGATAACAGCATCCAAGAGGTTAAGTTCGGGCCTTCCGAGTATGGCATTGTAGGCAAGAGGCACCCGGACCACCAGGAAGCTTATGAAAACCGTACTTTGATGCGGGGCCGTTCCGGCTATGACAGAGAGAGTGATTTCTCCCTCGACCTTCATGGAGTCTTTGGTGAACCCCATCAGGGGCGTAGCGACAGGTCGAAGCAGGCAGGGAGACAGGTTCATACGACAAAAGCATCGTAACTGAGAACATCCACCGAGCTTCCACTGTCAACCAAAAATCTTTTTACAGGGTGTTTAGCGATCGTCATGGATACGACGACGCTATCATCGTTTTGTTGACCACCCCTCTAGGTCCCTTTTAGAAAAAGGGATTATAGAATCTAACTCTCCCTCCCCCTCGGCCTTTTGGATGGGCCACCTGCCCTCCAGGAAATCATAGCCACCGTCTTCTCGGTTGGAGCATTGTTGATCATCGGTGGCGGCGGCGCTGATGGGCCAGGAGCTCCCGGGTTATTCCTCTGGACGAACTTCCCCAGGTAGTGATGAGGACATCCGTTCGGACCAGAGTTCGGGTCAGTCGAACCAGTCCTTGGATGTTCCTGTTCCAGCAACCCAGAGTCAGCAGGCCTCGTCAGGGAAGCCTACGGCAGGTAGTCTACGAAGGTCCAAGAGGTTGCAGAACAAACGGGCTTGAAATTCCATGTTTGGGCCGAGTGTACGGAATTGACCCGACTTCGTTTTGACACTTTGGGTCAATCGAATCCGGTCAGCTACTGTGTCGGACTGGGCCCAAACTTGGCTGGTCACATGGAAACGGACTACTAATTCAAAGTCATCGCCTTTGGCGATGAGCTGCTGTGGATTTTGGCCATCCGGGCTCATCTGATAGGAGTTTTGGGCCTGTTTTCGTTTTTAAGGGCATAGTTATAATTTTAACAAAAACTTATGATATTAGGGTTTTATCTCTTTTATTTAGGCTTGGTTTTGGGGGGCGGCAGACGGCAGAAGAGAAAGATGTTTAGATGCTATTTTCTTGAATTCAGATCAATGTTTCTTTTTTTTCTGATTCAAAAACAATTGAATTAAAAATTCAATTGATCTTCCTTTAAACTTCGGATTGTGAGTGATCAAATTCGAAATTTTCTCCTTTTCTTGTCAAGATTCGAACCAAACCTGGACGAATTCTTTTCTCGCAGATTAGATCGTTCTTGAGTTGCAGGCGTTTTGAATATCGCCCTGCATCAGGTAGCCACGCTGGATAAGATCCTCTATCACCTTCTTCAGTTGGCGACAATTGTCGATGTCGTGGCCGTGGTTCTGGTGGTAGAGGCAGTACAGATTCTTGTTGCGGGGGATCTTCGGGTTCAGTGGAGGAGGGCGCTGAAGATAGGGCTCGCCCTCGATCTCGAGCAAAATGTGCGATATCGGGGCAAGCAAAGGAGTGTAGGGCCCATCCCTCAGTGCAGGAGCTCGGGGACGATTGTCTGGTCGGCGGGGAGGCTCAGGTCTCCTAGGGCGAGCTTCAGCAGGTTCAGGGCGGACCGTCTTCTTTGCGGTACTTTCGCTAACCTCGCACCGGAAGGAATCAGCCTCGTCAGCACGGATGTATTTCTGGGCCTGGCTCAAGAGCTCGGCGTAGGAGCCAGGCAGCTTCTTATCGAGAGAGTATGCGAAGCGGGAGGGGCGGAGCCCTCGCTTCAAGGCCAGGGTGGCCATGGAGTTCTCGAGGTTGTAGACTTCCAGGGCTGCCTCCTTGAACCGAGCGACGTAGTTCCGCAGGGACTCGCCACTCTTTTGCTGGACGGAGAAGAGACTATCTGCCACCCTTGGAATCTTCCGACAGGCGTCAAATGGACCAGAAAGGCCCTCTCCAGCTAGCGGAAGGAGTTGATACTCCACGGCGGCAGGCGGGAGTACCAAGCTCGAACAGCTTTCTTCAAAGTGGCGGGGAAGGCGATGCATAGGAGCGAATCGGTTGCCCTCTGGACCTGCATGAGGACCTTGTAACTTTCCAAGTGGTTCAGGGGGTCTGTGGTCCCGTCATATAGGTCCAGCTGAGGAAGGCGGAACCGAGTCGATATAGGTTCCTCCATGATGCGGCGGGACAGGGGCAGCCGGCTGTCGTAGTCCGCCTTCGGTGGGTTGGTGATTCGGCAGCTGAGCTCCTCCAACCGTTGATTGTACTCGTCGAGCCGGTGCTCAGCTCAGCGGGCGATTCAGCCGTCGAAGGACCCCTCCCTCGAAGATTCTGAGGAGGGGGAAGAGTAGCAGTGATGCCGACGAGGGCGCTCCGCCTCCTTCCCATGCCGCCGCTTGGGAGACACACTGGCGTGGCGAGAGGATGACCGGAGCCTCTTGGAGGCTTCCCGGTGGTGAGGCTTGGGCGAAGTGTGCGGTGACGAGCCTCTCGGACAGGAGACCTCCTCCGAGAAGAGTGTTGGCTAGGTTGGATCATTCCAGGAACTGACGGGAGCGGCTCTGGCTGCTACTCAGCCACCGCTTAATGCTTTAGACCTTGGATTACGGTCGCCAAAGATTGGACTTGCGCGGCGAGGGCGGTGAGCCGGTCTTCTTGAAACTACTGCAGTGGTGGTGCAGGGACGTCGGCTGGGGGAACGGAGGGGCCAATTGCAAGCGGCTCAGCGCCCTGACGCTGCCCCCCAGCATGACTGGTGGAGACCCCCTTCGCACGGGTCATCACCATGGCTTGAGAGCTCGGGGAAAGAGAAGTTCTTCTAACATAAGCTTTTCTCTTTACGTCCCCCTACCTGGCACGCCAATTTGTTGACGCCAAATCACCTTCCTCGAACGCTGGGGAAACGGAGATCTCCCTCGCTGGAGTCCTGCAAGAAAATTCCCGAGAGACCGGATGCTTCGGTGGTGACCCTCTGACGCTTAAGTCAGTCACTTGGGAACAGACAAAAGTTTAGCTAGCAGAAGAAAGCTAGATAGTTAAGGTTCAGGATCCTTCCCTCATTGTAAACATGGGCCTTTATACCTCTTCGAAGGTTCTTCTCTTTCATGTTTCCAGAAGGTTGATCATTTCGTGATACTGTTGTTCAATAACAGACAAAAAGGCAAGGTCGACAGTGACGGATCGTGGGCGTGTCAGAGGTGTCCCGCCTCATATGCCACCTGCCAGTACGACATTACATGTGTCTGGTGGCTATGGTTGCCCCAAGTGCACACCGTTATGGGATATGGCCACATGCAGCCACAAGCGAGTGGTGGACCATACGCTATAACGGGAGTGAGTGGTGGACCATACGCTATAACGGGGTATAGCCACGCACTGTTATAGGCAAGTGGTGGTCCATTCGCTATTATGGAGTATGACCACGTGCTTTTACGGGCAGGTGGTGGGCCATACACCGTTATGGGCCAGGTGGCTCGAGGCTATAGGCTACTGATCCCGAATGCCGGATCATGATGGGAGCCCTAGTTCGTGCGTGCCTCGGAGGCTAAAGTCTGAGACCGAGGATGAAGCTTGAGGCAGAAGGTGCTTCGAAGGCCGAGGATGTCTCGGAGGCTAAAGCCCATGAGTGTCTCAGAGGCTAAAGACCGAGAATGTCTCGAAGGCTGAAGCCCAAGGCCGGGGATGAAGCTCAAGACTGATGGTGTATCAGAAACGAGGGTATCCCATAGGCCAAGGATATCTTGAAGGTCGAGATAAGGTTCCATCAGTTTTTCTTATCGTTAACTTTGACAGCGCTGAATCAACTGCATCACTTTTCATTCACGTTTTAATGGCAATTTAATAGAAAGCGTTATTTGCTACCCTCAATCGTAACCCAAGCATTAAATGCTAGCCACCACCATAATTAAAAAAAAAAAAAGTGAAAGAATGATTTGTCCTGTCCGTTGGATTGTACGACTTTGCAGCCGGGTTGACAAATTATAACCCAACTGTTTATGCGGCCTTGTAAAAGAAAGCGGTGGTCGCTGCCATGGTGGCCCAACCCCATCACGCGGTCACCGGCTTCGGTCGACATCCGGTTTTTTTGTTAGCAAGATGTTGTGCCATGGATTGATTGTTTGGGTTTACTGGATGAAGAAAATTGAGAATTTTTACTGCCGATGGTTGCCGTCAATGTCCAGTGTACATCTCACAAGCAATTTTAGTAGCATCTGATGCTTGTAATCTTAATGTTTCCATGAGTCGATTTGCTTGTTTAAAGCTAAGCAAGGATGTGGGACTTCTTTTTTTTTTTTTTGGAGCTTAAAGCTGTTATATTTGCAATCACTCACAATCTTGATTGTCAAACGCTCGAGAATTAATCTGACAATTGCATTTAAGCTTCCCTTGTGGAAAACTATATACATGTATGTTATTTTATATATATATATATATATATATTTGTAGTTTAACTACTTTTAAGATAAATGCATTTCTCTTCCTCAAAAGCCTAAGGGCCAAGCGCGTAAAGGGAGTATCAATTCTAACACCATAATCAAGTAACATTCAATTTTCATGATAAATTTAATTGGATTTCATCTTTTAAATATTTTAAAATATGTTAAGCTTCTATTGAAAATATATGCTAATATTGCTGAATTATGGTAAATACTTTCAAAGGAAAACTTTCCTTAAATTGAGGTTTTTATGGTTCCATGCATGGTTATTGGTTAGTGACTATGAGCCTAAAATAATAATTATTTATTCATTATAACAAAAATTTAAAGCTTGTTTAAATCAAATTGTAATGCTGCAAATAAATGTTACTCTTTTGTAAGGAAGGGATATTAATATATGATTCATGATTCTTAAAAAATTAAAATTATTTTTAACGTAATACAAAATAAGTGCCTAATTAGTGAGTGACACGAAGATAACTCTATTATAGCTAAAGAATAGAGATAAACTATAAATACCCATGATTTAGTCAAGTCAGGATTAGAATCTCCAAATACATATCTCTTAAACCTCTATTATTTTGGCAATAAAGTGCATAGCCTCAACTTGAGTGGACGGTATTTGCACTAAGTAGGCATCTTTCTCTTCTAGGACCAAGATAAAGATGTCTTCTTATAAGCAAATGAGTTCAGCAAGTAAAAGAAAGAAAGAAAAGAGTAAAAGGAAAGAAGATCAGTACCATTAAGCTAAGTTGAGCTTAGGCTCACATTGATCAATGCCTACATGATCAATTGTTTTGAGAGCGTAGGGACCTCATATCTCTCCAGCAAAGGTAACATATACTTGATCCTTTTGCTCAAGAATGAAAATTTATTCAGCTTTTGGATCAAGACTTTTCAATCTATGTTGAATGACTATGATCCCTCATTATTCAGAATACGAAAAAGAAGCCTTTATGCTTATGGATCGAGGAGGGGGCTACATTTAAGAAGAGTGTTACCCTTTCGAGTATAGAAATATCACCAATTATAATCATTAGATGAGATCTTTAGAACATCACTAGTGATCTTGGGGATGGTGATAAAATAACTTTATTTGTTATCCCCATTTTGATGGTGATATGTATTCACCGTAAGATTAGAATCACTGCCCAAAAAGAATGCTGAATCACTAGGGTGATGGCGAAATGCACCAAAATATTAAAACAATTTATCCTTATATTTATCAATCTCTTATCTTATATTGCAATAATATAATATAATATAATATATAATAATAGTATTATTATATGAGATAGACTTGGCTATATTCAAATATAGTCAAGTTTGGATCTAATCATCTTCTCTACCATTAGATCTATATGATTCATGGATTCCAAAGATGGAAAAAGTGAAAAGATGGGATAGCTCTAATATTTGTGTGGATCTAAAGATGAAGAACGTGACTGGATCCTAAACTTCGTTACATTTAGATGTAAACAACTCTATCTCCTATTATATAATATATATAATATTATAAATATATTATGCAAATAAATTTTAAGGGTATTATTGGCATTGCATGCATGGTGATCTTCTTTCTATGGTATACTAAATATAGTAATCTATGATCACAAATGATCTTTGATCACAGATGATCTTTGATTATTGAAATATGATCTCATACTAAACAAGGCGATGTTGAATCACTAATGATCCTATCATTGGTAATTCTATCACCAATAATTCTATCATTGAGGGATGTTGGCTCACTAATGATCTTATCACTGGTAATTCCATCATCTATAATTTTATCATTAAGAAAAAGCACAGTGGTGATGAATCAAACGACCCCTTAGGACATTCCTTAAGGGTGAAAAGGGCGTGAAACTTGATGATGCTCATTCTAAATCCAAGCAACCTCGTATAGAATGCAAATTCTATAATCAATCACCATGAGCTAGGATGGGACAAACTAATATAATACGAGACTTTGATAAATAAATAATGAATAAAATTTATGCCTAACTTTTAAAGTATCCTAGTAGGGGCATAGCTGATCTAATTTAGAGTTAGAAGCTTTCTCCCATATGTTAAGCAACCTAAGAGAAATAGATGGGGGCAAAAATTACAACATATAGATCCTATCAAGATCGGACTCACTAAGGTGTAGAACTTGGAATTTGCAATGAGCATGGTTATAGCTTCTTTGGTTGATGGTTGAGGAATAGTTAGATGATTCCTAAGTCAGAGTCTTAGAAGTTAAAGGCTTAGGTTGCGTTTGGTAGCTAGTAATCTGGATAGATTATTGGTAATTTAAATTGAGCCAATCGGATAGTTATATTTGTACATATTCTTTGAAGATAATCTATCTTGCAGTGGTAATCTGGATTACCTCTTATGAAGTAATCCAATTACCTCAGAAGGAGATGGCTATTCAGATTACCGAACATATTGAATCTGATAAATCTTTTTTTTTTGATAAAATTATCCATGTCCCTCAGCTTCCTTCTAAGCGAGATAAAATAGGAAAAGAGAGAAAAGAGAAGAAGCCACAAGAAAGAGGAAGGGGAAAGGCGAAGGCAATACCCAGATCCAATCCGATCGATTTCGAAGGTAATCCTTACGAAATTATAATCCTTTTATTCAATATTTGTTATGCATTGAACGGTTGTTTGTATCTAACAATATTTCAAAATTATCCTTTTTCAACCAAGAAGCTAAAAAGAGCTCATGTTTATCTAATCTTAAAGAAGATAAATAACATAGAGTGCTAATATTTACCTGATAAATAACAGAAAGTGCTTATGTTTTTTTATTTTCATAAATTCACATACAACTATACCACAAATTTTGTTTGATTTTTTTTTCTTAAATCGTAATGTTACTTATACCTAATAGACATCTTAAAAAAAATTGAGTGACAATGACGCATAAAAACATGGAGCAGTTAGGACCTTAATAGCTGATTAAACATATATGAAAGTCTTTTTATATGAAAAATAAGAGAATGTTTTAAACCTAAAAATTTCTATGGTATTATCTGGAAATATGAATAATATTATTATATATTTTAAGAATACCTGGGAATGTTTTAAACCTAATAGTACACTTGGAGAGGGTAGCGTTGTTCGGTAATGTCCAAAACCATTATCCAATTCTTGAAAATCCTCTCTCTCAAAAAAAAAAAAAAAAAAAAAGAAAAGGCCTAAAAATTCGATGCCATAAATGCCAGTTCAAAGAGATGACGTGGCTAAGAATCTGATAATAGAAGTTGTTGATCCAATTATTGATTTTGATGAATAACAAAAACTACATGAGTATATTTCTTATGTTACTAATAATTTTGATTAAGTGCTTCAAGAATTTAAAATATTTATTTATTCAAAATTTTAAAAAAATTGAGTTTAAATCCATGTCTATGTCAAGTATCAAGTTTTAGAAATTAAAGCTGACTCTAGATGTATTAGAACCGACTCCAAAGCGTATCGAAATAGTTTGGCACTTTCGGCATGGATTAGAACCGACTCCTGTAGAGATTAGAGCCAACTCTAATTGAAAGACACAGAATCTCATTTCTGTATCAAATTAGAGCCGACTCCTGCAGAGAATTAGAGCTGACTCTAATGGTTATACAAAGAGTAAATTTTCAGGGCATCATTAGAGCTGACTCCAGCATTTGCTAGAGCCAACTCCCACACGAGAACTGTCGACCCCTTAAAAAGCTAGAGTCGACTCCGTGACGAGCGGATGTTCCTATTTTGTATATCCCGAGTTAGAGCCGACTCCAAGTCTTGCTAAAGCTGACTCTAACCTGTTAGAGATGGATTTCAGAAGTGTTAGAGATGACTCCAGAGCTTGACTTTTTTTAAATAAATTTTAACGGCTCTTTCCTCTTTTGTGCTAAACACATCCTCAAATACTTTTAATAGCTAGTTTTCATCAAAAGCAAATTTAGAGGAGATTATAAAAGAGAAGCCATCCAACCATTTTGAAAGATAGAAAAATAGAGAATAGAAGTGAGAAATCAAAAAGATAGAGTTCAAATCCAAAATCTTTTGTTCGAAACTGAGTTTAGAAAAATCCAAAAGTATTCAAAAGTTTATCTTGAATGATTCTATTAAATCAAAAGGAGAAAAAGAGAGCCCTAGTTTTTTAAAAGTATGTACATCAAGGATTCTTTCAAAGCTCCAAGCCCAACTTGAGGAAGATCATTTCAGAGGAAAGAAGAAAAGAAGAAAAGCCCAACTTCAAAAATCTTCTAAATCAGACTCTTCTATTTCTATCTTGATTATATTATCTTATTTGCTCATCTAAGGAGCTTTATTTTTGTTGTAACTATTTCTCTATTATTCTTATTAATTGATTCAATTAGGGAATTGAATCAAGGGAGGCAGTTTGGCCTTGTTTAAGCTAGAAAGCTTGTGGTAGGTTTTGTGCTGGTGAATCTGTGTTTGTTGTGATCCCATTGTAAAATAATAAGTTTGAGTTGTGAGCTTATAAAATAACTCTGCTGTAATCATGATGATTATAGTATAGATCCAAGAGTTTCTTGGAGTGGAAGTATATGTAGCTAATACCAAACTATTATAAATTTTTTTTTTTTGTCATGCTTGTCTCTCTTTCTCTCTACTCTATCTTTATATACTGCTTTGCATTCTTAGCACCATACTCATAGCATATATCCTTGTGCACTATCACTTTGTGAAATATTTTTGAGTATTGAAATTTTTAAGAACCTAATTCACCCCTTTCCCTCTTGGGTTGTCATCTAGGCCAATAGTAGTTATATCTTTGGTGCCCATCCACCATCGGGTCATCGACTGCACAAATGTTAAAGTTAACCATCATTCCCAAATATATAATAGAAGAAAAGATATGGGTGATGCATGGGATTCTTGAAGAATTACTTGTATGCGTGCAACTTTTGTCAAGCCTTTGCCGATGAGATATTTGACCATAGCTTGGAGCCTAAACCAGCACCACTTTCATCTTTTGCCAACCAGGCACTATCCTTCAGCTGATGGGATATTTTTAATCTTAACTCTTAGCACATATTCCTTCTTTTCTTTTCTTTTTTTTCTCCTTTTCCTCAAGGTCTATTTAATGTTATTAAAATTATCTTAGCTCCTAGCATGAATTTCATTTCTATAAATCTTATCGTATATTCCATCTTCTTTTTTAAAAAAATTTAAAAATAATTTAATCTAATACATATGCTTTATTTATCTTATATTTAATTTATAATTTAAAAATAAAAATTTTTAATTCATAAATGAACTCAACGCCGATGATAAATCTGTCAGTAAACAGTGCATCAAGTGCCCATATGATATGGATAATAAATAGAAATAGTTAAAAAATAATAATACATGTATATATACGACCCCAGAGCCTGGGCGACCCCCAGAGCCTGGGCGGCCCCAGGTCCTAGGCGGCCCCCAGTCCTGGGCGGCCCCCAGAGCCTGGGCGGCCCCCGGTCCTGGGCGGCCCCCGGTCCTGGGCGGTCCCCAGTCCTGGGCGGCCCCCAGTCCTGGGCGACCCCCAGAGCCTGGGCGGCCCCCGGTCCTGGGCGGCCCCCAGTCCTGGGCGACCCCCAGCCTGGGCGGCCCCCAGAGCCTAGGCGGCCCCCGGTCCTGGGCGGCCCCCAGTCCTGGGTAGCCCCCAGAGCCTGGGCGGCCCCCCAGTCCTGGACGACCCCCAGAGCCTGGGCGGCCCCCAGTCCTGGGTGGTCCCCATTCCTGGGCGGCCCCCAGTCCTGGGCGGCCCCCAGAGCCTGGGCGGCCCCAGTCCCTGACGGCCCCCAGATCCTGGGCGGCCCCCAGTCCTGGGCGGCCCCCAGAGCCTGGGCGGCCCCCGATCCTGGGGGAGAGGGGGCTCACAAATCGAGGAATAAAACATCATGACGCTTTAAATGATACGAATAAGACAAGCACTGAAAAGCCGCCGTTTATCCAGAAAGAGACATTGAACCTCTTTTTTAGAGCCAGATACCTTTTTCTGACTCTGATATCCCCACCAACTCTGACATTCCCTCGGGATAATCAAGACATCATGAAAATCCTTGCCTTCGTGAATAAGCTTCTTAATATCCTTATTATTAATTATCACCGAATGACCACGTAGTAAGAGAGATAAAAGATGAATACTTATCCAACACGTGGACTCGGAGGAATTAAAGAAAAATGATGATAAAATGAAGAAAAGAAAAGGATAAAAGAGGGAGGAGGAAGGGAGGAAGAGGGAGACTTTTTCCTTCAGAAAAAAAGAGATCTGGTAGCTAGAGAAAAATCTGGTGATCCAGCATCAACAGATTGGCGCGCCAGGAAGGGGGATTACATCGTGAGAGCAGTGAGACAAACCTGTTCTACGACTCTACGAATATGAGCTCCAGATCTCTGGAAGAAGATCCCACTGATTGGTCTGGGGGGCATCTTTCGCCTCCCAATCGTGATTTCACAGCCCTGGGGCTTCCCAGCCGGCGAAACCGAACTCTCCGTCTCCTTCTCTACCGTCGCCGGCTCCGGCTATTCCTCAAGATCCATTATCAATCCTTACCCAACAAGTTCAAACTCTCGTTGGGATGGTCCAACAGCTGCAAGAACGACATTCTCGAGGGCTCGACTACAGCCCGAGCCACCTCCATTACCTAGGTCGACTACCCTGTTAGCCGACAATCAGCTCGAGGAAGATCTCCTCCGACGAAACCTCTCCGCCCTTATTCTCCAGGAAGACGGCGCTCCCAAAGCTCCCATGACGGTTCGCGTTCTCTGTCCCGTTCCCCTGGCAGCCCACCTTCTGGGCGACGACGAGGGAAGGAACCGTATGGGGGGCGTGGCCGGTGGCATCATCAGTCTCCTTCCTGTTCCCCTGAACCTGCCAGAGGACGAACGACTGATAGAGTGGAAGAGCGGCTAGAAGAGCAAGATCGTAGGCTGGAGGAGCTCAGTCAAAGGATTAATAATCAACCGGGGTCGGATTACGATACCCGCCCCCCTCTCACTCGAAGGGTGATGGAGGAACCCATTCCAAGGAGGTTCCGATTTCCTCAGCTGGACCCTTATGACGGTACTACAGATCCTTTAGATCACCTGGAGAGCTATAAGGCTATCATGCAGGTCCAAGGGGCGACGGATGCTCTTTTATGCGTCGCCTTTCCGGCCACCCTCCGTAAGGCGGCCGTGTCTGGTATTCTCGCCTGCCCCCGCGTAGTGTTGACTCCTTTCGACAACTGGAGAGATCTTTTCTGGCTCATTTCGACGCCTGTCGAAAGATCCCTCGGGTAGCAGATAGCTTATTCTCGTGCAACAACAAGAAGGAGAATCCTTGAAAGACTTTATAACCCGCTTCAAAGTGGCGGCCCTGGAAGTCTACCATCTTGAAGATGCCGTAGCCACTCTGGCTTTAAAACGGGGGCTCCGACCCTCCCGTTTTACTTACTCCTTGGACAAAAGGCCTCCTTCTTCTTATGCTGATCTCCTGGGCCGTGCTCAGAAGTATATCCGCGCCGACGAAGCTGACTCATCTAGGAGAGGTACCCAGGAGAGAACTAACAAAAGGTCCACTCGCCCAGAGTTGAACGGACCCCCTTCTAAAAAGCCTGAGCTCTCGCGCCGGCCGGTCGATCGTCGCAAGAGCCAAGCTCCCAGGGAAGACCATCTTACACCCCTCTTAGCACCCCGGACTCACATCCTTATGGAAATTGAGAACGAGCCTTATCTACGGCGTCCGCCCCCTATGAAGAAGGGCACCGCCCGCGATAGGAGCCGCTATTGCCGTTTCCATAGGGATTATGGCCATGACACCGAAGAATGTCGGAATTTGAAGCAGGCCATCGAAGAGCTAATTCAGAGGGGACATCTTGGGCAATATGTTCAGAAGAAAGAAGCTCCTCTACCAGCTTTGATGGGACCTCCTCCCGCTCAAGCTGGCATTGATAACACCCCAACAGAAAGAATGGTGGGATGATTTCCCGCGGAAAAGCTTCATCCTCTAAAAGACCAAGAGTAGGCGAAGAGTTAGATGATGTAATCCCCTCTGGGGGAAATATAGCGGGAAATAGTGTTGTTAAAGATGACAGCGTCGTCGTTTCGATGACGATTGCCAAACATCCTGTAAAAAGAATCTTAGTTGACAGTGGGAGCTCCGCTAATGTGCTTACTTATGATGCTTTTCTTCGAATGAGTTTATCTCTGGATTCTCTTCGGC
Organism: Calamus simplicifolius; assembly: GCA_900491605.1. Taxonomy (NCBI): domain Eukaryota; kingdom Viridiplantae; phylum Streptophyta; class Magnoliopsida; order Arecales; family Arecaceae; genus Calamus; species Calamus simplicifolius. The sequence goes on along the minus strand of UESW01002829.1, from coordinate 4,893 downwards.
CTGTAGCCGTCCCTCTAGTTGGTTTCACTGGAGACTCCATCCGGGTAGAGGGCGAAATTACTTTGCCAGCTACTGCGGGATCACCACCTGCCAAAGCACGGTTATGCTGGATTTTCTGGTAGTTCGGGTCCCCCTGGCTTACAACGCCATTCTTGGTCGTCCCGGCTTGAATATGTTAGATGCAGTTATATCTACTAAGCGCTTATTGGTGCAATTTCCTACCAAGCAAGGGGTCGGTATGATGAACGGAGAGGAAGGCTCGGTCAGACCCTGCTATCATTTAGCCCCTAGTCCTCAGATGGTTAATATTCCTCCGGTTGCCGAGTCATTTGACCCCAGGGAGGTCGAGCGGAGAGGAGAGCCAGCGGAGCTTTTGATATCGTACCCCCTGGGAGACGATCCCGCTAAGATCGTGCAGATCGGTGAGCTCCTCTTCCCCGAAGTCCGGGATCAACTCCTAACTTTCTTGTCAATGAATGCAGATGTCTTCGCCTGGACAATAACAGATATGGTCGGGATTCCTCCGGAGTGATTACTCATCAGCTTAATGTTAACCCAAGCTGCCGCCCTGTCCGCCAGAAGAAAAGGAGTTTTGCCCCTGAACGGCAGAGGGTCATCGACGAGGAGGTAGACAAATTGCTCATGGCCGGTCATATTCGAGAAGCACGATATCCTGATTGGCTAGCCAATGTGGTTATGGTCCGGAAAGCTAGCGGAGGATGGAGAATATGCATCGACTACACAGATCTAAATAAGGCTTGTCCTAAGGACAGTTTTCCATTGCCCCGGATCGACCAACTGGTGGATTCAACTTCTGGACATGAACTTCTCAGTTTTATGGATGCTTTCTCAGGGTATAATCAGATAAAATTAGATCCCTTGGACGAAGAGCATACCTCTTTTATCACCGAGAAGGGCATTTATTGTTATAAAGTAATGCCCTTCGGGTTGAAGAATGCGGGAGCTACTATCAAAGGCTGATGAACAAAGTTTTTAAAGACCAACTTGGCCGCAATATGGAAGTATATGTGGATGACATGTTAACAAAAAGCACCTGCATCTCAGACCATATCGCCGACTTGCAGGAAACTTTCCACAACCTCCGGCTCCATCAAATAAAGCTCAACCCGCGCAAATGTGCATTTGGAGTTACAGCCGGAAAATTCTTGGGCTTCTTAGTCACCCGGCGTGGGATTGAAGCAAACCCGGAGAAAATTCAAGCCATTCTCAGTATGAGACGGCCTATGTGCAAAAAAGAGGTGCAACAACTCACCGGAAGGATAGCAGCATTGAGCCGATTTTTATCCAGATCGGCCGAGAGATGTTTACCTTTTTCAAAGTCTTACGTAAAGCAGATGGCTTCGAGTGGACAGAAGACTGTCAACAAGCCTTTGAAGAACTTAAGGAGTTCTTGTCCACGCCCCCCCTGTTATCCAAACCGGAGCAAGGGGAGAAGCTCTTCCTATATCTTGCGGCTTCGACGGAAGCCGTCAGTTCCGTTCTGGTGCGTGTCGGCGACCATGCTGTTCAACGACCTGTATATTATACCAGCAAGGTGCTCCATGGTGCGGAAGAGAGATATTCTAAAACGGAGAAAGTTATTTTCGCTTTATTCGTTTCTGCCCGACGACTCAGACCCTACTTCCAAGCCCACCCTATAGTCGTCCTCACTGATCAACCTCTCAGAGCTATTTTGTCACGACCAGATACTTCTGGCCGATTAGCCAAATGGGCCATCAAACTAGGGGAATTCGACTTATCATTTCAACCCAGAGCATCTTTAAAGTCCCAGGTCCTGGCTGATTTCCTAGTAGAATGCACCTGGTCTGAGCCATATCAAGAAGAAACTCCCCGGATCCTTTTAGATGCTGGGGAGGAGGACCACGAAACGTGGGTCCTCCACGTCGATGGAGCCTCTAACTCACAAGGTAGCGGAGCTGGTCTCATCCTTGCTAGCCCGAAGGCGCGGTGTTAGAATATGCTCTTCGTTTCCTTTTTGAAGCCACCAATAATCAAGCTGAATATGAAGCTTTACTGACCGGAATTAAGTTGGCACATGGAATGGGGATTAAGAATCTCCGGGTTTTCACTGACTCACACTTGTTTCCGCCCAGGTAGCAGGGGAGTATGAAGCTCGGGACCCTATAATGTCCCAATATCTGAACAAGGTTAGACTATTAATTCCTTTACTAGATCATTTCGCCATCAGTTATATACCCAGAGGTGAAAATGCCAGGGCCGATATGTTAGCCCGACTGGCTACCTCGGTCGATAGTGCTATGGGCAAAACCTACATTGAGTATCTGGAAACACCAAGTATTGAAGCTACTGAAGAAGCTTTGCCCATTATCCAAGAAGAAACCTGGATGGAATCTTATATCCAATATCTGAAAGATGGTGTTCTCCCAGTTAGTCGTGAGGAAGCTAAGCTGCTTAAGCGGAGAGCTTCTAAATTTGTGCTACTAGAAGGCCAACTTTATAAGAAATCCTTCTCTCAGCCCCTCCTCAAGTGTGTTGATTCGGTTGACGCAGATTATATCCTTAGAGAGATTCATGAGGGCATCTGTGGGAATCATTCCGGAGGCCGATCCCTAGCACGCAAAGCCCTCCGACAAGGATATTACTGGCTCACCATGCAAGAGGATGCAACCGAGCTAGTGAAAAGATGTGATCGATGCCAGCGGTATGCCCACATTCAGCGGCAACCATCTTCTCAGTTAAATTCTCTTTCCGCTCCTTGGCCCTTCGCTCAGTGGGGCATGGACATCCTCGGCCCTTTCCCTCCAGCGTCGGGGCAGCGCAAGTTCTTACTGGTAGCCGTCGATTATTTTACTAAGTGGGTTGAAGCTGAAGCACTCGCCAAAATTACTGAGGCTAAGGTTAAAACCTTTTTCTGGAAGGCCATTATTTGTCGGTATGGTATACCGCATACCCTCATCACCGACAACGGCCGACAATTTGACAACAGCACCTTCCGGGCTTTCTGCGCTGATCTTGGTATCCTGCAACGGTTCACCTCCGTCGGCCACCCACAGTCTAATGGAGAGGCCGAGGTTACAAATCGCATGATTTTACGGGGACTGAGAACCAGGCTGGATACGTCCAAAGGGAGGTGGGTAGAAGAACTTCCAAGTGTACTCTGGGCATACCACACAACACCGAGAACACCAACTGGAGAAACGCCCTTCAACTTGGTTTTTGGTTCCGAAGCTGTTATTCCCGTTGAAATCGGCTTACCAAGTAACCGGGTGGAAACGTACAACGAAGCAGACAATCTCCCTAACTTGAGAGCCAATCTTGACCTCATTGATGAAGCAAGAGATCGGGCTCGAATCAAGATGGCGGCATACCAACAGCAGGTAGCAAAGTATTATAATACCCGCGTCCGCCCAAAAAATTTCCGTCAGGGAGATTTAGTTCTGAGAAAAGCTTCGATATCCAAGCCGACGGAAGGGGGCAAGTTGTCTCCAAATTGGGAAGGACCCTATCGAGTAAAAGAAGTTCTTCACCGTGGGCATACCAGCTGGAAGACCTAAGTGGACAGCTAATCCCCCGAACGTGGAATGCAGACAATCTTCGACCATATTACCAATGATGTAATATATTTGTCCGAATATTAAATAAGTCTGCATATTTGAACACATATTTTTAGATAATTCTTCAGAACAACTCCGCGGCGGCCCTACAGTCCAAAGGACACCCCCAGGCCGGCATGGTTCGCCCCTGAGGAGGTTCAAGTCCATGACTCAAGCGGCCCCAAACTGCGAGTGGACAACTCCGCGGCGGCCCTACAGTCCAAAGGACACCCCCAGGCCGGCGGTTCGCCCCTGAGGAGGTTCAAGTCCATGACTCAAGCGGCCCCAAACTGCGAGTGGACAACTCCGCGGCGGCCCTACAGTCCAAAGGACACCCCCAGGCCGGCATGGTTCGCCCCTGAGGAGGTTCAAGTCCATGACTCAAGCGGCCCCAAACTAAAATATTAAATAACCCCACGGCCTCAAAAGCTTTCTGCTTCTATGAACACAGGATTAACTCCCCTATAGGAGTCCCTAGGCTGCTTTATTGGCATTCTAAGAATTATATCCTAATACAACGTACCGGAAAACTACCCGATGGCTATGATTTTCAGCAACACATAGAATGAAATACTAAAAAACACCAAATAATAAAGGAGAGCGTTTTCTCGTTTAAAGTCAATCTATTAGGGAACTTTATAAAGTCTCCTCAAATAAAACAGATGATCATAACAAAAAGAGGTCCGTTAAAGGGACCAAGTTAAGGACGAAAAAGCTAAAATTAAAGTCAAAAACAAATTTAGACATCCCCAATCAGTTCCCTGAATGCTCTTTCTCTATATTGAGGTCGGAGGCCGGCTCCTCGGCAAAAGGCTTTTCTACAACAAGATTGGCCGCCACTACCTCACCCGCCGTGTCCTCAACCTCCGCGTCAGGGATTTCTTCGTCCACGGCTCGGAAGCGTTCAAGGTCCTTTAAATTAAAGTGTCGGGCTAGCCTCTGCTTACACATCTCGAAGCCCTGAACGAAGGCATCCAGAGCGGCCTCCTGGAACTCCGATTCAAAGTCCGGGGAGCCCTTGTAGTTCTTAATAGCGTCCCGAACCTTGGCTTCAGCTATGACTGCCTTCTCTTGAGCTTTGGCTTCAGCCGCAGCCACCCTCTCTTGAGCTTTGGCCTCGGCCATAGCTACCTTTTCCCGGGCCTCGGCCTCAATCTCAGCTATCTTTTCCCGGGCCTTGGCCTCAACTAGCTATCTTCTCCTGAGCCTCCGTCACCGCTGCTGTAGCTTTGTCAAGAGAATCCTTGGCGTCTTTTTCAGCTAAAACCAGCTTCTCATGGCATCACGAGCCGTGGCCTCTGCATTATCGGCTCGGTTC